>JAOVYW010000037.1:2235730-2262745 GCA_025775045.1 Hiodon tergisus | reverse complement strand
GGAGAGGAGAGCATTCTGCAGACTGCCACGTGGATGTAAAAACAGACTCAACACATTTTCCTTTTTCAACAGATTACTATGTATGTCAAAACTCTTATGCCCATAATTTCTCAGCTGAGCTTGTGGCTCCGTTCACTTCAGAGAATGCTGTTGATGATGCCAGAACAATCTGGAGCTCACACTGAGATATTAAAAATAGAAAATGCAACCAAGCAAATTTTACCACAGTCCCCTTTGAAGCACTACAAAGAACACGAAGCCCCTTAAGGCAAGTGTGTCCTTGTGTGTTAGTGTGTTTTTTTAGTGCCAATGTAATTGTGTGATGTGTCGTAGGTCAGATTGTGTGTTACTAGTGTGTCTTTACCATTTTGCGGAAACGACGATGGACTAAAGATGGCAATCATTATTAAGAAATAGTATTTATCTCCAAAAAATCTGATTAATTTAGTGTGCTTTCCTCACATTTGCTGTAAAATATGTTTGTCTTGTCAACATTAATCATAATCTGCAGGTGTGGTTCTATGTCTAGAAATACTTAAGTGTGCATTTTTTAATTATTAAAAAAGCTCACCTATGACTACCATAGCCACTAGTTTAAGACTAAATCCCTCGACAGTCACTGTGAGCTACACTTTTAACCTAGGTTGAAGAAAATTAATAGAATTTGCTGGGATTGGAATACTAGGGAAAGCTGTGGCAGGTGAAAAGGTGTTTTCAATTGCCCTATAAGTGTAATCCAACCGAAGTCCCACACAGTAGCTTTAATTACACCACAGAGCAACACGAAAGCCACATCAGCCCCTGGCAATGGGCTGTGAGAAAAGAGAAGGCTGCTTGAGAAACGGTGTGGTGACTACTCTGGGGAAATCAGTCCTACGCCCTCTGCCACAGAACAAAAATCGGTATTTATCTTGACAGCTACGAGGAAGACACGCCAAGCAGGGAGGGAGAAAATCCCAGCAGAACCACCCAATAGCAGCACACACACAGGCCCACACACACACACACACACACACACACATACATGCAGTACCTTGGCCCCTGGAGTTCAGAGGATCTGATACATTGGCGGCGCAAAGAGTCGCTTATGCTGGTAAAGATAACTGCTGCGCTGAATTTGTGGAAGGTATTAATATTCCAAGTCCCCCAGGGAGAGTGACAGCTACAGATAGAAAAAGCTTTAAAGCAGATGTTGGAGTGCTCTTCTCTGAGCCGAAACAAATTTAGAAAATGTTGCTACGCCACGGTCAGATTCTGTTATGTAAAAACTCCCACCTCTCCCCTACTCTGCTGCATTTGTTTGACTGCAAAAGTGTCCACTATGCCAAGAACACGAGTTCACACAGACCTATATAACCTTAATGTCGACATGAAACAGTAAATGGCACTGTTGAATTTATGGTCAAGATGACGACATGAAAAACTGTTGTTTTTCTAAAGAAAAGGGGCGCAAGTCGGAGTTATAAATGTTAAAATGTGTATGGAACTGTATGGAATAACAGAGTTCTTCAATCTGGCATGCAGTCTGTGTTACTCCTCTCAGGCTTTGTCTTGTTATTTTGCCTTTTTTGTGATGAAACCATTTCCATTTATTTTTTAAATTGGACATGGAAAACGACAGATCCAAGTGTTCTTTTTGTTGTTGTCGTGGATGACAATAAACTCAAATCTATTCTGTCATACCGTTTGGTGCCCAGCAATTTCTTAAACTCGTTTTGCACTTACGTCCAGCCATCTTCGCCATCAGGCTTGCCTCTTAACCATCAAGGAATTTACTGTGGCGGTCAAATTGAGTGGAAGTGCAACGTCTTTGCATCAGGAGGACATCTAGAGTGGAATGCACCCCAATCAACCTGGTCAACACTCTAAGTCAAAAGTGTTTCTCTGTTCAACTACTTGAGCTCAAGCAAAATGAATGAGGATTCACAATTTCTGGTGGTATTTTGAATTATTTTAAGCTTAGGCTTTTAAATACAGGCTTAAACTGCAGCATGATTTTTGGTCGAGGGGTTGTTGTATTTGGGTAAGGTACAACATATGATATTGTGGAAATTGTGGCAGGGAGGTTTCATATGTCCTCTTGGAATATGGTTTGCCCAAGCAGATATGCCCAAGGGGAGTAGTTATGAGGTCTCAGCTGTTGGGAAAGACGGTGCGTACAAGACGCCTTCAGCCCATGATCTCCAGCGGCTGATGTGGGTGCGAGGAGGGTCCAGCGCACACCTGGACGAAGTCAGGCCCAGGATTTACATCGGAGACATGTAAGAAGACCGCTCTTCAGTCATCCAGTGACTATACTGCCGTGCGGCTCGGGCTGACTGGTTAAGTATGAAGTAAAACGGCTCAAACAGTGTACAACTGGTCTGGAAAATTGATGTTTCAGCGATCTGCCCCTTCCTCCCTCTCCTTCCATTGTTTTATGTCAGATACATCAGAAAGTTATTCAAGTAAAAAAACAACAAAAAATACACCAATAACATTTTTTTTTTTGATAGGTGGGCTGCCAAAGACAAGAGGACATTACTTTCACTCGACATAACCCATGTCTTGAACGCTGCGGATGGGAAATTCAATGTCTGCACTGGGGAGAGTTTTTACCGAGACACCAACATTATTTACCATGGAGTGGAGGCTTTCGACATGCCCTCCTTCGACATAAGTCCCTTCTTCTACTCCTCAGCCAAGTTCATCAAGGATGCCTTGAGCACACCTGGAGGTAAGGAACAGGTATCCTTTTCAAAGCATTCACACGCCGTCAGGTCATGCATGCCTTTGAACTACAGAAACAATTTAGAATCATGCCTCGGGGGCCCCACCCCCTAGTGGCTCAGTTGGTAAAGGCGCTAGCCCTGTAGCAGCTTGAAGCCCTTTGATTCAGGTTTGGATCTGGATTGAGACATTTTTGATTGGGAATGGTGATGCAGATTTGGCAGAGTGTTTTTTTTCTTCTTTTTTCGGGCAGGCAAAGTCTTCGTCCATTGTGCGATGGGCCTGAGTCGTTCATCCACGTTGGTGCTGGCCTACCTGATGATCTACGAGAACATGACCTTGGCGGACGCCATCAAGGGTGTCAGCGAGCACAGGAATATCTGCCCCAACTCTGGCTTCCTGGAGCAGCTACGAAAACTCGACCAGCAGCTGCATGAAGGGAGAGGGGGGTTGCAATAACGGCAGTCACCGGGCACCTATGAGGGACAAAATATCCAACTGAAGACAAAGGAATCGTTGAAAAATGAAAACTCTGACAGATTGGCAAGGCTCATATTTATAGAAGATTATCATCAACTCACTATGATTCTGCTGCAGTACATACATAAAACTATCCTCTGCCCTAACCCCACATAGGATAATTGCATGCACTGAGGTTATGAAAGTGTAGTGTTTTTGTACACCATTAAATAAACAGACGGAATGGAAAAATACTAAACTAAAAGTAAACAAAAAAATACAGCAATAAATAAAATAACATAGCATTTAAAAGTGTTACCAACTAAACAAAACACTTATCTCTATTAACCAAAACCTTTTGACAGTCTATGCCACCAACGTAACTAGTGGCGATGCGTAGGCGGGCATGTAAAGGGATATCTCCGAGAACAATTATCTTAGCCTTAGTAAGCCCGTATATTACTGGCAAGTTAAGGTTACTTTACTTTCTGAAAGAATTTACCAGAATTGTCATTTGCATGTATTATTTAATAGCTAATGGTTAGCTGTAAAAATAAAAGTTACAATAGACTTAGATAGTATTTTTTTATTTTAGTAATGGAAGCTTGAAAGTTTATTATGAATGTGACGTTAACACTTAAACCAGAAGCTTCTGCTCATTCTGCTAATTTCATAATTAAAGTCTTTAATTACAAACACCTGAGTGTGGCCTCATTAAACAAACCACAGTGGGGTGCTGCTTGTGGGTGTGACCGCACAGTCTGTGGACGTGGGCCCGGCCTTGGCAGGGGCACTCTCCCTCTCAGCATCAGCTGTTTATAGCACCCGTCTCCTCTTATGTATTTCACATCTATAGTATTCAATTGGTGGATCAAGAAAACTCATCTAAACGCCCAGATGCTACCCCCCTATCCGACACCTAGCTTAAGCATGTTTTATCAAATAATCGCCACACTGTTGGTTGAAAAATTACGACTGAATTTGAGTAGTCAGACAAGGTGGATTTTGTGAAGTAACACAGAGATGCGGCGGTGTATACCATGACGGCTGCTATATTCCAAACATGCAATCATAGTTGTCTTAAAATGATTACATTATTAAAACACACCTACCTTGGCTCACTATGGGAATCTTAGCTGCTCGCTCAGACTGGTTATAGGTTTTGTAACTAGAGAGTTTTACAATCACCACTAAAATTAAAAAGGCCAAAATCAGGCCAAAAATAAAACTGGGCCTTGCTTAAGACTCCTTTCTTGACTAGAAAGTGAATCCGTGGGGGGCGGGGGTCACCCTTGACCCAGATTGAATCAGTGGAAAGCCAGTATGAGTCGCTTGTTTTTCCACTTTTGATTTGTTTTACATTTGGAGGCAAGATAGGACTCATTTTAGATTAACCTTGTAAATAATTGTCTTTTAACAGCCACAATTGGCAATGCAGTCGGTATTTCGCCTGACCCTGCCCTAGCAAGTTATTTATAATGAAAGGCAAAGTTTAAAAATAGGTTATTGCTCTCTCCAGAGAACAGGAGTCAAGATAAGACAATAAGTGCAACCCAGCGGTAAGAGGACGGTGACAAAACAAATGGGGCTCTCGACAATGCAGAATGTTGGCTGACTGTTGGCCAAAGACACTACATATCGGGATCTTGAATTTCTTACGGTTTCTAGAATGGCTGTGAAAGACCTGCACATAACCCTGTGGGATCGTGAGTACGAAACGCCTCCCTTCGGCAAACTGCTGGAACTCCTGCTGAAAGACAGACATCCCACTGGGCCAGTCAATCAGGTCTGGCCTGGCGTGTACATAGGCGACGCGTACGTACCATTCTAGTGGCAGTTGTGCAACAGTGAAATTTGTCACAGCTTCTGTTTGTTGGAATCCGCTGCTGGTCTGGGCGGCAAATTAAGTCATCATTGATTGCCATCTGTTGTAGCAAAGTGTCAAAGTAGACAGCTTCCCTTTGGTGAACATATGCGCAGGTAAAATTGATCAAATGGTGGAGGTAACTTTGGGGCTTTACGGCAAACAAGGGTCTTGTAGAAGAGAATGACGAAACATCAAGACACACATTGTTAGCGAACGGTCAGTTCATTTTCGACAGCAAAGTACGTTTAAATAAAATCTTTTTTTTCTTTTCAACCCATCATCTTAGGTCGACGGCCCGTGACATAACCACATTGGGGAGCCTAGGGATAACGCACATTGTGAACGCCGCAGATGGCCCACATCGCATCGACACTGGGGCCAGCTACTATGCAGACGCGGCCATTGTTTACCACGGAGCGGACACTGCGGACCGTCGAGACTTTGACCTCACCCCTTTCTTCTATCCTGCCGCAGAGTTCATGCAGGCGGCGCTCTCCCAAAAAGGCAAGGCGAGACACCGACCTTTGAGAGTCCAGATGCATTTCTGCACCTCGCCAGAACCGCGCGTCGCCAGATCGGGAGGTTTTCAATAAAAGGAGATGTCGTGGGCGGATGCCGTTTGCGGGAGCGTTGCGAGAAACGTGTCCAGCCATTTCTGCCCGCTTGCGGTGATGAGGCATGCCTTTGCACTGTGTGTGTCTCCTCCAGGAAAGGTGCTTGTCCACTGTGCGAGGGGAATCAGCAGATCTGCCACGCTGGTCCTCGCCTTCCTGATGATCCACGAGAAGCTCACCCTGACTGACGCCGTCGAGGCCGTCCGCCGACACAGGAACATCCTCCCCAATGCTGGGTTCCTAAACCAACTCCGTCAGCTGGACATAACCCTGACCCTGGAGAGGAAATCAAAATGGGATGCCGGCGAACTTTGAGGGGGCTTGGGGATGAAGGACATGACACAATAACAGTGAAAGTATCTTCTGCTCGTCAGTGACTAACAAAAGTCATAAATATTGTTTTAGATATGATCCTAAACCTTTTCCCCTTTACAGGCTATGGTTAAATTTACATTATTCAATTGACATTTCTAAGCTTGGGTCTTCCACAAAGACATCTTAGAAGGCTTTAACTAAAGGCGATATATATTTAATTGGTCAACAAATGGACAATGCTGTTCAATATCCATTCATTTCAGATAACGGGATTCACGTTATACTGACGACACTCTTGTATATTGAGATTGAATGAAAATTGCAATTTTAAGAACAAGGGGTAATACATAGTACAAGCAATAACATTGAGTATTTAATGTTTTCCCTGGTAGTAATCATTGATTAGCATAAAAAAAGAGATTAAAGCATAATGTCAAACCCATTTGCCTGACACAATAAATATGTTTGTTTTCCGTTTTTCCAAGACAGAAATACAACTATACACACAGTAGCAGTATTTGCAATGTTTTGATTGTGTGAAGCTAAGCAGAAGCTTCATAGTTTTAACAAGATTTCAAGCCACACACCTTTTAGTTGGCTTGAATATAGGGGTAACATTGCATTCTTACAGGCTGGAAACCGTTTAATTACATTTTTAGCATTTTTCTTATCCTTTCAGGTCTGTTGTGTGTTACAAACTGGAGGGCACAGAGAATCTGAACCTATACTTTATGAATAAATATATTAGTTACGATAACATAAAATGTTTTCAGTATTGGACTGAGGGTTAGACATAAATCCGCTGATAAAATTTGTAAGGCAATTTGCTAAAATAGCTAAATAAATACATTGAGTTCTCCCGTCACTAGCTATTTCAAGCTTATTTAAAACATATAACAGAAGCAATTTTAAAATGGACTGTGGTAAAAGGATGCGCAAATATGTATCTGAGACCACTATGTTCACAAATGTTAACCTTCATCTGCAGTTCTGCACAATACAGATATGATACATCTGAATGGTTTCATTTATATTTACATATTTAAAAACAATTTCCTCGTAAAACTATACTGAATGTTCGCTTTCTATTACCTGCTAAATATAATGCATACTTCCAGCTGGTAAATACGTTCGTAAATGTACTGCTGGCCATTTTACAGATACATAAAATAATTAACTTCCCAAAAAGGTGAGGCTCTTTTTACTAAATATTCCCATCACATCACAGGAAATACGGAAGGCATATCATGAATTGTAGTCGGATTTGTAGCACCCAGCAGACAGAAGGGCTATACCGTCTTTCATTGAGTGCTAATGGAGATTGGCACAGCTCACTGCCAGCAGCAGTGAGTTTAAAGTTTAGGCCTGTGTGCTTATGAAAAGACTGCTTATGAATAGGTATGTGCAGAGGCTCTCCCTACAGTAACAACTCACTAAGGTCAAGGCTTGTAAGAGTTCTAAAAATATAATTGAAATTGAATGCCTGTTGCTAAGCAGTGCTACAGCCCTGCTCGTTTCACACCACGTGACTGGAATGCCACTTTCTACTTGTCTTTCCTAACAGTTTGATAAGGAAATATTTTTTTTTCTGTTAAACTTGCTTAGCAGGAGCCGTTAAATTTGTACTTTAAAGCACGACCGAGGAAGATCAAAGTGTAGGGTAAGTCAGAGGCTTTCTCATAAAAAGCTACAGATCGTATTCTAACAAGGATTACAGTTTTAGCTCTGGTTATATTTAGTTTACTTTTACCGAGCAATGATGTCACAAATTTAGACTGATTTTACCCGACTGCTTGCCACTCCCCTTCTCAAATTCTACTTTCTCCACTGATTTAAAATGATACATAAATACTGGGCTTCTATTTAATAACATAACATTTTCTCAAATGGAATTCTTTGCTAAAAGGTATAATTACCAAATAAAATTATTGAATACGTTTAGGTTGGATAATACATAGAAATATGAAAAGGGAAAAAAAAATGTTTAAAAAAATAATAATTTTGGTACGTTGAGGACGACAAAACTAATCAAAACGGGATAAATAACATTGAAATCCACGTTTCTCTTCCAGGGCAAATATCACCCCGGGGACAAGCATGTGTGAAATCTAGCTACAGCGAAGAAAATGGCCTCCTTTCATCAAAAGATTTCCCGAAAGAACGTTTTCAAGGAGGCGCAGGTTGAGCCAGAGGATGTATACGTCACGCCAGGAGGATATGAGCTGGAGAAGATGCTCTGCCGTGGTCCCGGTGTGCCATACACACACGTCAACGAGGTCTGGCCTAACGTTTACATCGGGGACGAGTACGTGAGACGTCCCCTTCCGACGTCAAACAACAGGCATACTTACCTGCATTGCACAAGAATACTAATCACTGAAGTTCTAAATAATCCTGTTGAGTTTATAGATTTAAATGCAAGTGTTAAGGTTAGGCTGGAACCATTTTGAAAATGAGGTATTCATATGAATTTGTTCTACAATAGCAACTAACAGGAAAATTATTGAAACAAAAGCATTGAGATAATAACTTTGTAAATAAATAAAAAAAGAATAAATATACTACCTGTTGGCTGGCAGTGCCGTCAAGAGGGACGTTCCTCTCCTCCAATAGTCGCTGAACCTCCCAGACTGTGTAGCCTGCAAAGTAAAAGAGCCAGGTGGCAGGGTTTCCTCATTCTCCCCTGGTGTGGTGGCAAGATTTCTAGCATTGAGCTGAAATGCATAATTGCCTTAAATACTTGAATAACTTTGCCACCCCCCCAATTCTTTCTTGTCCCGCAGGGAGACGGCTAGGGGCCGTCACAACCTGACAAAGCTGGGCATCACCCACATCCTGAACGCAGCCGAAGGGAAGTGGAACAGTGTGGACACGGGGGCGGATTATTACAACGGGATGAATATGGACTACTACGGCGTTGAAGCAGAGGACATTCCCACTTTTCACCTCAGCCAGTTCTTCTACCCTGCAGCCCAGTTCATTGCTGATGCACTCGGCAAGCCAGAAAGTAAGTTGATAAACATTCTTCAGGTTTAATATGCTTTGTAACGCCTGTGCACCAAGCCAGGAAAAGAAAGGAATCAAATGGTAAACATATTAAAGACCATTCACTTAGTCTTAAATTTTAGGGTTGCTCCAAAGCAACTTAAATAAATAAAACAATACATTTAGCAACAACTGAAAATTCCTTTGGTTTTCTGTTAAGGTTGCTACTTGTCCTTCTAATTAATTCCACGTTCGAACGCACCGACTTTTATCTTTTCAGATAAACTTTTGATCCATTGCGTCATGGGAAGGAGTCGGTCAGCAACACTCTTTTTGGCCTACCTGATGATTCACAAGAACATGACGCTTGTTGACGCCCTCGGACACGTAAAGCAACGCAGGCACATCCTACCCAACTGGGGATTCCTAAAACAACTCCGTCAACTGGACATTCAGCTTCAGGAGCAAATCAAAGGCTTAAACAAGGGGACGAGCGAGGACACGGAGACAGCATAACATGACAAAACAATAAGGCCTGAATCAATATAGGAGTTAGCGTGTTAAATAGCAATGAAAACAAACTGCCCTTTACGGCAGCTTTAGCCGATTAGCTGCTGCTGCTGCTGCTGATGATGATGATGATGCACGTACATCCAGGGAAAGTTACTGTGGTCGATCTATAATATAAAGTCGCAAACATGAAACTGGTACGAGAGGGAGAAAAAGATCTCATTTAATGAAGGACGTGGCATGTGACAGGGGCTGCAGTAGAAAGCACGCGTCTGTAGGAACGGCTCTAATTACACCTGGAACGGCTGACCTTGCCCCAACCTGCTGCGTTAAGTCCGCACGGCGCCGCCGGTAGAACTACGGCAACAGGAAACCGTGTGCTCCGCAGAAGCAGCATCGCCATTTTCTCAAATCTCTCCAAATATTCAACTAACTCCTGTCTGGTGTCAACCGAGAGGTCTTCCAGGTGAAAGAACGAACACTGCCTCGAAGGTGAAATTTGCAGCTGAACTTACAAACAACACATACAAGTCGACACACATGGTTCATCATAATTTATTTTATGCTAAAATGTACAGCATTTTTAAGTGACTGACTAAGAAGATAACTCATAAATACAAGACTGTCATTCTGTACTATTTGTACACATAAACAAGTTTTCCCTCTCATTCCTACCAGCCACTCTGTACAGGTACAAAGGCTACAAAAAAGCAATATAAACAGACACAAATACAATTTGCTTTTTACATGCTTAGTTTGGTCTATTCACAGGCTACTGTACTACGCTTCTGTAAAATATAAATCCGACATTTTATAAAGATAGAAAACAAATCTACAGATGGAATGAAAATGTAAATTTAAAGGCATTTCATAAAATACAACTTTGGACTAAATTTACTTTGTCATTTTTTTATCATCGTTATTACTTCGCATTCCGCCACATTTCCGAAACACGTACTTTGAAATGTTTTAGAATAGCTTGGGTATAAACACTTGGATATGCGTCATTATCCGGACAGAAATACATCTGCATTATAAAACAAAGCTGCCTCCTTTAAGGAAATTTGTTACAAAAAGTTCAGAATTATACACACAATAAAACCTTTCAAACGTAACAGAAACAGGACCGAGTTTACAATTTCCTATTTTTTTTTTCCTTTTTCTTTTTTTCAGTATTAGAATTAACAAAAATATACTTTAATCTTTCTCCCATTACAGGGAAATCTAAAGAAGGCCATACATTTTTAAAATGGCTTGCTATTAAGCACAACACTTGTACAGTACTACTTAATGCACTGTCACTAACAAAGACGTTGTTGCATGCTAAGTCACTTTACAAAAAAAATAAACAAAATTAAAACAAAAAGTGTACAATAATTTAAAGATACAAAGGCATAAAGTATAGTACAAACTGAGTTTCCGTACTGTTGGACAGGTATACTGAAAAGGCTGTGATGTCCAGTTAGGGCTTGTAGCAGGCACATTAAATGGCTCCGTTTTAAAGACTGCTACAAAACTGCAGTACCAGTGCGGAATACCCCTGTCTGCAGCTCAGTATTGTGGAATACACTGACAAAAGGGGACTACACTAATAAAATAAATCTTTGTTTTAATGACGTAAGGCTTCCCATAAAAACGAAAAAAGAAGAAAAAAAAGCTCAATATCATAGCCATCAATTTCTTTCTTTTTTTTTTGCAATCTTACCAAGTGCTGGTTTTTCATAGAGCGACCATAATAACTCAATTAAAACAAAACAAAACAAAAAACAAAAAAAAACTTGCCGTGCGCTTCTAAACGCAAACGCGAACGGGACGAGCTCAGCGCCTCATAAAAGGTCCGTTTAAGGACTGTTTGGACATGCCGGTGTTCATGTACCCGTGGTGGCTGGCTGGAGTGTACATCATGTTGCCGTGCGGCGAAGCCTGCATGCTCTGCTGGGGGTGTGCTCCCATCACACCCATCTGCATAGAGTACTGTGGGGACTGGTTCATGTAGGCGTGGTTCCCGTGGTAGCCGCCGTTCATCATCTGCTGGGTCATCCTGTACCCGTTCATGGCGTTGAGGGGGGCCATGTTCATGTTCATGTTCATGTTCATGGAGTTGACGTTGTAGGCCTGCGCCGGCACCAGGTTCACGCCCATGTTCACGCGCGGCATCGCCTGCATCGGGCACACGGCCTGCGGGCTCCGCCCGTACATCTGCTGTTGGTGGTGCGACAGAGGAACAGACTTGGAGCGCATGGAGATGTGACTCTTGGCGGCCATCTGCGTCTGTAGCCTCTGGGAGGGGGGTATGCCTATGTTCGGCGCCGCCATGTTACGCTGGAGCATCATTGGCGGAGGGGTGAGGTTCGGGGGAGGGGTCATGGTGGCCTGCGTTTGGGGGCCCGCGTGAGGCGACTGCGATAAGGACACGAGGGCGGGGTTGCCGAGCTGCGGCGGGAGGGAGACGCCGTTTGCATAGGACGTTATCGGGTGTGAAGACGAGTGATTGAAAGGCTGAGAGTGGTCCATGAGCGTGTTGGTGAGCTGCTGCAGCTTAGCCAGGCTGAAGGTGGCCGACGGCTGCGAGTAATGCCCGCCGCCGTAATCGCCCTGACCCATCCGCTCGTAGATGTTGGGGGCCCCAGACTCGGGGATGTCCGCCAGCTGCATGGGCGAGGCGAAGTTGCCGGGGGGCATGCCGCACTGGGGGAGATGCTGCTGGCCGTGGTGGCCGTTGCCGGGGGGCCTCTCCACCACGCACCCCTGGGGCGATTTGACGCCGCAGGTCTGCGGAGAGCTCATGCTGCCCTGCTGGATCAGCCCGCAGCTCCCGGCCATCCCGGCCATCTGCTGGGTCACGGCGCAGCTGCTCTGGGACAGGCCGCTGTAGGAGCAGCTGTTCTGGGAGGAGCCGCCCAGGGTGGAGTCGTAGCTGCTCGGGTTCTCGTAGTTCTCCGTCGTGCTCTCGATGCTGCCCAGGTCGCTGAAGCCGCTGTCCACCACCTGCTGCGAGTGGTCCGAAACCGACGGGACGTCCATCATGGGGCTGGTCTCCATGTTCTGCAAGGACGGGACAGAGATGGAGCTGTGGCCGGGGCTGATCTGGGCGTAGCCGTTATCCAGGACGGAGATGGCCGGGCTGCTGACAGAGCGGACAGACTGACTGGGGTGCGAGTGGACTGACGATATGGGACTGCTGTGATCCGACTGGTGGCAGTCGTCCACGGGGGCCATCTGGGGGCTTTGGTCTACGTGAGTGTAGCTCTGCAGGCTGCGGCAGGCCTCCCGCGTCTCCACGCAGTCCTGGAACCCGCCTTCCTGTTCGGACTCCCGGGTGAGGGACTGCACCGCCCGCGCCGTCTCGGTGTCAATCTCGGGGCAGACCGGGGGGTCCTCCTTCACCGCGCAACCCGACTCTTCGCTCTCCTCTGGCCGCGGGTCAGGGTGGTTCTCCTCGTCCGACTCAGAATCGACGGGACGTCCCGAGTCAACCGCATTCTCCGGAACGTCCTCGGCGGCAAACTCTCGGCCACAGCTCACGGCGGGCTCCTCCAGGCTTTGGTCTTGGCCGCTCGCGTGGTCCTGCTCGGGCTGCTCCTCCGAGGGGTCAGGGACGCGGATCCCATTTTCCAGCTCCGCGGGATCGGCGTGGCCGTCGTCCTCGTCGTCTGCGTCGTGATCCTCGACGTGCGCCGGCTCTTCCTCGTCCTCATCCTCCTCGAGCTCATCGCCCCCCGCGCCTCGCTCTAGCCCTTCTGCCGCCTTCGCCCTCTCTCCCTGGCCGCCGACGTCAGGCTCCGCGCCGTTCTGGCTTTCGCTTTCGTCGTTGCTGAAGGACACCTCTGGGGAATCCGCTCTGTGGAAAGGTTCCTCCTGTTGCCTAGCCGGCCCTGCCTCGGAGCCCAGGGACGCCGGTTTCTCCAGCTCCGGGTCTTTGCCGGGCACGGCGTCCTCCTGGCTGATGGCAGGAGCCTTTTTCAGGCCCTCCTTCGGATCCTCAGCCTGAATCTGGTGGTCCGCCTCCATGGGCGTTTCAGGCGGTGTGTAGAGATTCAGCTTGAAGCCCATTTTTCTCTCCTTCTTCAGCTTCCACTTGGGAGGGCCCCGCTTCACCCCTTTGGGCCAGCCCTTCTTGCGTTTCGCGGGCCGAGGATGTTCCTCTTTCTTCACAACTCCGCTAGAGCCTACAAGGCACACCAAGAAGGCATAGAAAATTATGCATAATCCACAGCCTGCTAACTCGTACAGAATTTACGGATCAGATTACAAGACGTGACCAAAAATCTCTATAATCTCGCTACGCCCGTAAATCCTAGGCATTAACAGAACTAGCAAGAAGTAAAACACACAAATTAATTTGACACAATATTCACCATGAATACGGACTGGGATGACGTTAGAAATGTTTGGTGCTGCATGTCTTTAAGCGGCCCACATTACCTTTGACGTGAGCCTTTATGTCCTCGTATTTGTAAATCTCCTCGTCTTCATCCTTCATAGCTCGGTGCCGGCCCCAGCGGCGGTTCATTTTCTGGAAGAGTTTGTCGTCGTCCTCCTCCTCCTCCTCATCCTCCTCCTCCTCCGTCTCCCCCGTTTTACACGTGCGCTCCAGCCGCGGCATCGGTCTCTCCTCCTCAGAGTTCTCAAACGGCTCTTTCAGCACCTCCGTGGTTTCGGAGATGGTTTCCGTCGTTACGCTGCTGTTGATCCTCTTCCTCCTCCGACCTCTCTTCCGCCTGACGACAGGCCTCTGGAACGGCAACAACAACAACGCAGAGATTCTGGCATTTAGGGACGTTCCTTCAAACTGAAAGCCTCCGGATTGGCCATCACACCACCACCACCACCACCACCACAACCACAACCACATCAAATGTAGTGTACATACCTACCATTTGTGTCACAGAATCTACTTTTAGAGCAGTTCATTCAGGGGGGAAAAAAATTAAAATCCAGCTGTAATACTACTTCAAAGCACAAGATGGCAGTACTGGATAACCCAACTGCTGAGAGCACAATGTGGACCATGGTAAGCCAGAGGTGTCACCCCTGCTTTTAACTAACAACTTGTGTGGAACTAAAAACAAGGCTCCTACCAGCTTGCAAACCAGGGAATTTTTTGGAAAATGGTCACGAGATCATTTAAGGTCCCCCCCCCCAGGTAAACCCGGCTAGACAGCGAGAAACTTAGAACACCAAGAACAACTTCACGCTCACCTTCCTTTTGACGCACAGCGTGCCGTGGGTTTTTGTGAGTATGGGAGGAGAACTGTCATAGTCCCCGTCGTCCTCGCTGTCCACATCGCTCTCCTGAGCGCCCCTTGGTGTCGGCCGCGGAGGCCAGTCCGGAGACTTCCAGCGCGGATTCTTACAGTGGACCTTCGCAGCGTGGGCTGATCCGTAGGAGTCTCTTTCCTCCTTTTCCCAGCAGCTCGATTGTTCCATTAGGCGTTCAGCCTAATATTTACGCGGGGGAAAACTTCATTAACAAGGACGTTGGACAGATACAACAGCAGTCGAGCTCTTACTCACATAGAGATATTTCTTTACTATGTAAAATACTTTAGGTTTAAATACGCCGCATATTAGTTTGCATGCATATAGGTTATATTTTTGTTAATTTACGCACAAGCGGGGATCAGGCCCCTCTAAATACGAATGATATAAAATGTCCAACGGTTTTCATTTTCACTCATACGTAACGTAGTGTCGTTTAGATTCACCGCTGTTGGCTTTGTCAAATTGTATCATCTTTGTGATAAATCCAAATTTCAGCTGGTTCCATAGGTGCAACAGCACGCCAACGCAACAAACTACAGCCGGAAAAAATTGGCACAAAACCAACCTTCTCAATGAAGTTCCCACCATTGTTGAAAGTTCCACGAAAAAAAAAAAGATAAACTCTCTCTCTTTACACAGATTTTTTACACCGCCCCCCGCCCCCCTCTTTAGCACTTCACTGCTTGCCAAGTCCCTGAACATTCACAGAGGTTTGAAACGTACATCCATCTCAGCCTCCCGCTCCTCTTCGGAGAGCACGGCGTTGAAAGCCACGATGGGGGACCACCGGAGACAGTCCGGGTCCACTTCGTTTGGGCGAGGGCTCGCTTTTAGCCGTCCCATGTGCTTCTGGATCACCCTGTCTCTTCGAATGATTATGAACCTAAAAACAAACAAAAAAATCCGCACAAATAGATTGTCACCGGACGCATATGGCAACGTTTTGTTCATAATATATTCTGACACTGTCGATGCTTAAAGCATCAATCACAAAAACGTAAATCCTTTTCCTTTTAAGACGGACTAATCCTGACATAATCGTCCACAGAGCTGAAATCTTTTGTGAAAATAACGTTTTATCGTTTCCCCCAGTCCACTAAAACAGCTTGTCTCTTAATACCGGGTAACAATGTCAGGACATTAAACTGGTCGGGGGGGAAATGCCATTGCAGATTAAGGCAACGAAAGACAAAAGACAAAAGACATAGTACCCACATACAAGGGACCAACAACTGCCGTCGCAAAATTCCAGCACAGAGCTCATCGGCGCATATTAAAGGGGGATGAATTAAAGTGCACTCTGACTTACCTGCCGCCCTGCCAGTCAATCATGTTCAGGTGCTGTAGAGTGGTGGCTATGTCGTGTGGACACACGCCGGTGGTTCTGCTTATTCCCTTAATACTGATGTGTTTATCTGGGTGCTTATAAAGGTACTCTAGTATGACACTTTTCCAATATGCCAAGTAGGATAAGCGGCCCAGATCTGACAGCGGCTTCTCAGGGGAGCCGGCTTGTCCCTCTTGCCTCGACAGTAGGTAACCTAGAAAAATCAAAGCCAGGCTAAGTGTTAAGTTTGGCTAAATCTCACCGTCCATAGTAGGTCACTGCCTTTTAGACAGAAGAGACAGACGCACACAGGTAAAAGAACAAAAAGGGATTAATACAGAAGGCCACCTGAAACCGTCCCGTTTCCCCACCTTCAAAGGGCCTAAGGCTATCTATTTTCCACTTTTCAACCTCTGTCGAACGCTATGATACATGCTGGCAAGGGCAACGGAGAAGGTTAGGGTGGAGGGTGGAGGGGGGAGGAAGCGCAATGCTGCAGAACAAATGGAAAAAAAAAACAGCTGGGTGTCAGTGCTCACAAGAGGCCAAACAGAGAGCCAACGGGACAAGAAAAGCCATATTAAAAGCTGCCCGTCAGTAATTAGTCTTATAGCTGTCCTGATAAGGGGCCATCCATTACAAGCAGCATGAAATTAATTAATGCAGCCTTTAATGCCTACCATATAGGCATGACAGCAGGACTGGCGACATCACTGGGGCAACACATACTGTTGCCCGGGGGTCACAACGTCAGACGTTGCCTAACGTTATATAACAGTGGACAGCTTGATAATCGGGTTGGGTTGTCTTAATACGGCAACATTTTATTTTGTAGAGTCGGCTTCAAAATGTCTTCCAATAAATAATCTGAGGCGAAGAAGTCGCAGAAGGGGGTGTCCCCCAAACTGCACTGCACGTCACTGCTTTGAGTCACAGGAAGCTTTTGTAATTGTAACAGACCCAAAACTGCTTCTTAAACGGCAAGAAGTCGGAACGACAGCAGACCCTCCCCGCAAGACGGCGCGCTAAAAATGTCAAAGTTCCTAAAGAAAACCAGTTTCACGCAGCGATCTCCTCGGCAGACTAGTTTGAAAACCCGAAATTGGATTTTTCCCATACAGAATGGAGATCTTGAGACGAAGACAGACGCGTCACGTTAAGGCCCGCTGAAACTTACTGAAACTGATGAGAAACCTCCCAAAGCCTTGCCTTTGGTACTGGGGCATGATCATGATGCAGGAAACATTGTACTTCTGCTGGCAAAGCTTTTCCTGAGGGGAGGGGGGAGAAACAGACCGAGCGTCACAAGTTAGCGATTCGGAGGCGACCGCAAACGCTAACGGCCGCGCGTTCGGTGGGATAACGTTCTCTTCGTGTCTGATCTGCAGCCTAATTATGAGGCGGGAGTTATTTTCGGCAAACTGCCCAAAAACACTAATTGCCAGCAACAACAACAACAAAAACAACAAATCTGAAAGGAAATACAACAACTATTAAACTACCGGGTCTCAATAATCTGGGTCGTTTCACATCCGTGTCGGAAAACCGGAAGCTTACCTTTGAAAAGTAGCCCACAAGATGGCAGCCCTTGGAATCATTTTTTGTGAGAATGTAAAACAGGAAAGGCTCAACATCGTAGTACAGAGTCTTGTGGTCAAGAAAAAGCTTGGCCAACAAGCAGAGGTTTTGGCAGAAGATTTTGCTTACATTCCCATCAACCTGAAAAGAAGGAGAGGCAACACTGAATTTTTCTGCCATGCTTTCCTCCGGAATGATCCATATTTATTATTAAAAAAAATAAATAAATAAAAATCGATCATGATTTGATCATGAGTCCTAAAAAGCGAATGAAAAAACATTTTTTTTCCTGGTCATTCTCATTCCACCACTTTCACCCAGGTTATGCCCCCTCAGTGCCGTACTATACTATATTCCATATAAAAAGTAGTAAGAAGAGTTCACATTTTTTATCTTTGGACTGAGCAATGTGACTATACATTTGAATTTTTCTTATGAAAGGGGAAATAAGTTGTAACTGACCTCAAACACAGACAAGTCATTCTTCCTATAGATTTCATTTGCCGGTGGGTGAAACCACCCGCATTTCTTCGAATGTCGCTGAAGGATACTCCTGCTTCTCATGTACTTCAGACAGAACTCGCAGAGATAAAGCTTCTGTAATCTGCCAAAGAAATAGCATGGTGTGATAGCCTCATTAGATACTCGCTGTTGTACAAATGCAGTTAAGTAATAAAAGCAAAAGACTGATTCATACCGTGAGTATTCAGGTGGGTAAGGTGAAGAGTACCAGGTCTGTATTTCATACGTCCCAAAGTAAATTACAGCAGGGCACCGTCCAGAACTAACATTGCCTACGCATCCGGTTTTCTATAAAGGGCACAAAACAATTCAATGTGAATATATAGTCATATTTCGCACAGGAATTCAAATATAAAAATGAAATATGAAAATAAAAATATTTTCCCCATACGACACAAGCAATGACTTAAGATTTACGTACAGACAATTCAGTAACTTTCATGGTTTTTAATCGAGTGCTGCTTTTTGAAATATAACACGATATCCGTCAATGCTTATTAAGTACATTGTGTTCAACTCCTCACCTTCATGGAGAGCTCCTGGACTTGCTTAAAGATCTGCAGATCCTCTTGTGTGACATGCTCCTTTGAAATCGCCACACTCCCATCCTGACTCTCTCGTTTGACCTTTCTGTCCACTTCGTTGTCTGGGACATTAAAAAGAACAGGAATTTTAAACAATTTAAGTAAGAGAATATCTCAAATGAACACATTCAGAACAGCACAAATCAAAATCAAAAGACTAAAAGAATTAGTACATTCATCAAATAGACCAACACGCATATATCTATGTAGCTTAAAATAAATTCTTGTACTTCAATTTTCTCAAATAGAACTATGCCAAATTAGCCAAATGATGAATGTTTTTTTTAAATGCAAGAAACACACACACTCAATTATAAATGTCACTGCCTTTTAACATTGCAAATCTTAGAAATCCTTAGAAAACGAATGATAATTGAAAAACGGACACACACAAGGGACCACTGAATAATGGCTTTCATGTTCTTTGTTATACAATTAACATTTTATTAAAAACACAATTATAACTACACCAACTACAGTACCACTGAGCATTTTCCACAATCAGTTGTACAGAAGCTGAAAAGAGAAATTTCATCAACGACAATAGCTTACAGTGGATTCTTTAATAAAATGACTTATTCAATTGGAAGAAGAAAGTTGGGTTTCCCCACGTTTTACACAGTTTGAATAGGAAAGCCATTATACAGCTGCGAACGCTGCTTTAGAGTAACTGAATGGAACAAAAAGAAACGGATTTGAAAGACATTACAATGATATATAAAATGAGCAAATGGCCCAGACTTCAATTTCATCACAAGTAAATTTTATCAACCCCTTATCTAGAACCCCACAAACCGCACGCTACACCCCCGGTGCCATTTTATGTATATTCATATTAATCCCCATGGATTACAAGAGGACGCTAAAATTACCATCAGGACAGCGGAAACTCCTCACAATTGAGTGGATCAATGCACGGAATTCGGCTGTCAATATTTTGTGGTGAAATTGAATGACGGCAGGACTCTGAAAGCTCTTTAGCTGAGAAAAGCGCGTGATGGGAGGGCCTGTTAATTCAGCGAGAGTCGCTGCCAGCGCACAGTCATAAGCAAGCCGGGGGGGGGGGGGGGTATGGGGGGGGTTGGTTAGCCACCACAAGCTGGAGCACAGGCGCTTCAGACCCTCCCCGAATGCAGCTGCTCAAAACGCAAAGAAACCAAAAGGAAATGGTGGTCTGGTGGTGTGGGATTAGTTCAAAGGCAACCGAGATGTTAATTAGCAGGGAAAAAGTTGTTAAAATGTATCGCTCAAAAACAAAGTTTAGTCGAGGGGGGAGGGGAGGGGTGGGGGAAGAGATGCGAAAAAAGCTTGATGCAAAAAGATATCTGTACTGGACGAGACGCAGATTTGGCCGGAGCATTGAGCCTTTGCTTACCATGGTTGTGCTTGGACTTATTTCTTCCGTCTGTCAAGCCCCCCTTGCCTGGAGTGGGGGCACCCTTCTGAGGGGTCACTTTATATTTTAATCTGCCTAGAATCCTGTGCTTTCTGAGGAAGGACGCTCGTCTGAAACGGTACGCCGACTTAAACGGGCGCCCTCTTGGCGCGGCCCACCCGGGGGGAGAGGAGCGGGGCGCTAACCTACTCTGCGCGTCTCGGCTTCTGTGGGCGTGGGGGCGGGACTTGGAGGAGGAGGGCGGGTCCGGCTTACGGCGCGCGCGCTTCGGGGGTGCATAGCTGGGGAGTCCCTTTTTCCGAGATTGTCCCTGAGTGGCGTATATGTGGGAGAGTCCGTCAAAGAGGCCCTTGAGCTGGTTGTGATTGGAGAGGCGGCTAAGGGAGGGAGCGCTCGACTGGCTGGAGGAGCTCTGTGGGGAGTGAGCGGAGGCGGGGCTGCTGGATTTCTGGGAAGTGGGGCTCTGTCCAGGCAACGGAGGAGGAAGAGGAGGGGGGAGAGAGGGTGGGAGTGCACACGGAGGGGCTGTTAGCTTTTGAGTGGTACCCGTAGCCAGGGAGGGGAGTGCGAGGGATCGGGGAGTGCGGGGGAGTTTCTGAAGGGCCCGTTTCCTTGGCCGCTCAACCGCTTCACCCCGCGACCTGCGGCCAACGGGTGAGGGCGTGAAAAATTTGGAGAGCCCGTCAATAAGACCCTTGGTTTTCTTGTTAACAGAGAGTTTAGAGGGGGTGGATGTGAAAGACACGGTGGTGGTGGTGGTGGTGGTGGAGGTGGTGGTGAGTTTGTTGGCATCACCAGCCCAACAGGGGTCTGTAACAGCCAACACCCCGTTTCTGGCGTCCTTCACAGATGCAGCATGACCAGATGAAGGTGTGGTACAGACGGTAATCTTTTGACCCCTACCAGGTGACACCTTTCCTGCCAGTGCTATCACGGGACCGCCTCCACTGGTGACAGACCTAGAGGTAAACAGAACGTCAAACGGGAGTCACACTTAGGGTTTCTATTGCACAACACAGCTAGTATCTACCAGCAGAACATAACGTGCATGAAGTTGTATTAAATCTGTGTCGGTTGCGCAAAGCACAATCAAAATTACGGAGCTAGATTTTGTGCGATTTATAGCCTGCCCTTTACCGACACAGAATAAATTCACAAAAGAGCCACAAATATTGAAAACGCCCCCACCCGCATTGCTTGTAAGCATGCAGTTATAATGCATTTGTTCCCTGAGGAACAAACACACTGAGCACACTGAGAGGATCAAAGTCATGCAACTCGGTTGGTCACATATTGTAAATCCAATACAGCGAGACTTCTCTAGACTGCACAGAAAGTCTGCCTGCAGCAAAGAGCTGGAATTCGATGATTGGACACACACAGACAAATCATCTATAGAAAAATATTCACTTTTTTTGATACAAGATCCTTTCAACTCATATTTCTCCCCCCTAAACATCAACGATTGCATAAACTAGACCAGGAAAAGCAAAGAAAATATTTATACGATTCCAATCTTCTATATGCAACATACATGGCTCGTTGCTTAGGCTTATTTTTGGGTCTTCCTATTGGCTTTGCATATCGACGTTTTATCTGGGCAGCTCTCTCGTGCAGCAACCGTTTTCTCTTCTCCTTTGGCCTACAGACTTGGCAGATCCACATTCCTGGATGGGGTCCAAACAGAAAGCGTATTAGATTGAATCGTCAATTCAAACGAGACACTCGACTGAAACGTTTCCTTAAAACGCGGAATGCGAAGGAGGCGCTCATCGGGAACGGAGACGTGCGTCTCGGCGGTAAAGGAAAACCTATTTGAAAAGCATCAGATCAATTGTCTGCCCATTCAAACTTAACTTAATACTTGTCCTAGTCAAAGTAATGGAATTGGATTGGATTAGATTGATTTTTTTTAAAATTGGTTTTAAAAACTACTGCGGTGCGTCCTACAGGAATTACAATCATGGCCGCCTTAAAAGGTGGCCAAAAACCACGGGGACGATGTTCTTCTCTGCCATCAGGAGGTCAGAAACGTCTCCTAAAAGAAAACTGTTCTTCATTCTCTCACCTTTGGGCATTCTTGAAAGTGGTGGGTCACAGCATTCCATGTGGAACCCCCGATCACAGGAGTCACAAAAAAGCATGTCGTCCTAAAAATCCAAACACATCCAGAAATGTTTTCATTTGCTGAAATAATCAAAGAATAGATATGCTTTTATAATGTTGTTAGGAAGAACATACTGCATTTGATAGGCCTACACCTGTGAAGAGCATTGCCAGCTAGCTCTGAAGAATAAATACTAAACATTCCTCGTATTAGACAATAAAGGAACGTTCAAAGGTACTCTAGACGCAGACAAAGCACACATTCTCTCAGGGATTTCTTAAGCAGTGCAACAGCATACAGTTTCGTACGTCCGTACTAGCCTCACGGATACGCAGATGAAGAGTATGCTTACAGCGTTTTTCCCCTGGATTCGGCAGGCGCTGCACGTTTTGCATTCGATACATTGCCATCGCAGCGCCTTCACGTTTGTGGTCAGCTCTGGCGAGAACTTCAGACACGACGGATGCCCTTTAAGAAAATTAACACCATTGACTTGCGTAAGTACAGGCCGTGTAAACGTAGCACTCCCGCGATGCCGTTTCTAGCCACGGAAATTGCAACTTCAAAGTTCAATTCAGAATAAATGCGTGCAACATGACAAGCGTTTGCCTATACAGGGCCTGGGCCTCTGCGCGCGCGCGCTAAAGGAACGGAACCAGCCACGCTAAAACATTGGGCCGAGACTGTAGATTCTGTGCAGCCGTGCGTAGTTGCTGTTCCTTATCAGTCAGCATGAGGAAATGCCCCTGATATTAGTGAGCGCTAAGGCCAGCTAAATAAATACATACATACAAATCCTACAGATACTAAATGCCCCGTCCCTTACGGGCATATACGTTTTTACGTAGGACACAACCCCCCCTCAGAGGGGGCAGTATGGCCGAGCTCCCCATTCCAGATCCGTGTCTAAAACCACCGATAATTTGAATTTAACGAGGGGAAAGAACTGCAGAAGCTTTTAGTTTACTGAAAGCCGGCCCTTGAAAGTCTTGTACAAGCACAACCTCCATGGCTTCCTGGCAGGGTTGTAAAACTGCCACCTCGCGCTAACCGCACATTTTCTATACTCTTATAAAGGTTGTGAGGAAAAAAACAAAACAAAAAAACGCCTCCAGTCTACTTAGTCAAATTCGGGTGAAGGAAAATGTGATGGGAGGCACAGTTACGCCAGGCATTTGAAATTGTTCGACTCAGATTGGCGTATTAGATAACGTAATGGGAGGTTGTCAGTATTGCCACAGGAGAGAAAAGGAAAGGGCAGCCATCTACGGAAATGACCGCCACTGGCTCCTCTGTTAAATCCGTTTAAAAGAAAACGCTCTGTGAAAATAACTTTGTAACACTGCAAACGTGGCAATTTGTTAAAATGGTTTTGTATAAAAAGGGAAGTACCATAACCACTCTACATCAACACAACGCTTTTATAGATAAAAAGCTAAAACAATCAAAGCACACAAACTGTCGCGTCTTACTGCCAGTTAATTCACTGCAGACCAAAAGGCGGCTGTTTAAGGTCTATTGTCCACGTGACCCCGCACAGTAAATTCATATGACTCCCAGCAATAAACGGGTTATGAAATTTTAGCATGGTCGCTTACATGCTGTAAATTGTATAACGCTTAAAAAAAAAAAAAGACAGAAATAAATCATTTAAAAAAATAAAATAAATTTTAAAAAACTTAAAATCTATGAACCAGGCTGAAAGTTTGACGTTTCTTATGACTAGCCCTATTTGCACCAGTTCTCCCTTCTCCAACATTCCTTCATGGTACCCAGCATTGACACAGAAAGGGTACGGTACGGCACCATCGACTCACCACTGCTACCACAGTCTGCACAGGACAACAGCATCTCGGGCCTCTTGTCCCGGTTGGACTCCTTGGTGCCCAGACAGAAGCTGCATATTGGGATGGGGTCGGCACGAGGCTGGGGGGAAAAACACCAAAGGAATCCCGGGTTAAAGACCAGGATAATCCAATGTAAAATGCATACAAGCGCTTTCCCTGCAAATTTAAATCAGATCAACGTGGGCACAGGCAAAGCTCGTTGCATTGAGAGTATTGCGACGGATTTGACGGGTAGATGAATTTTAAGTGTTTGCATCGATGATTGTATTTATTTGAAAACCACCCTCTCCCGTTTCAACTTAATTTGCAAGCATTTACATTTACCAATTTAAAAAAACGCATTCGCATAAATGAAACGCAAAATACTTACCAAAATACCAAAATTACAGCAAACGGATCGACTGGATTGAGATCGGGCGATTGGGGAGGTCACGGCAGTACACTGAATTCACACATTCCTGGACAACCCTAACCCTACCCAGTTTTCCACCACAGGACGGTGATTGGCTGGGTGGTCCAACACCCGACGGACATTCCCACTTTCGTGTGTGTTGCAGTGTCTGTCACACTTAAACAGTCACGACTGCAACGCCACGATCAATCTCAAACGGATCCTTTGACATATCCACCATACCTCTGAATAGCATGCACACATGGAAAGGGGGGGGTGTGCCTGATAGGGTGTTTGGGTAAATGTACTGAAGCGCATTTGCCCTTAAGAGCCAAAGGGTAGCCACCGGAACTGAATAATATCCCCCAAAAAATTAAGTGAAGTAAAATCTCAGCATAATTTAAGCGGTAATGTACTTACAGCATACACTTCAGCCTATTCAAAGCACATTCGAACCCTTTTCATTCAAGGAGGTTATGTTTTTGGATCTCTCCACGAATGGCAAACCAAGAATAGGATTCTAAAAAGGGACATCTGCTGTGTCCATTCTCTGGTTCATTTTATATGGAGTAACTAGACATAGCTACATTAAAGTGAAATCAACACCGCATGTGAAAAGCACACTTTTAGTACTGCTCCTTCCTGACTGGGTAGGTGGATGTAGGGTGGTTAAAATGGAATTTGGGGTATACCACATCATTGGGCCATATAAAACGCTGTGCACCGACCGCCACGTCACGTCGAATCGTGACAGCTGCCTACACCCAAAGTTTGTTTAACTTTTGCACGGTACAGAACGCATATCAAAAAACTTTGAAGATTTGCATACAAATACACAAAATCCTGAGGAAGTCGTGGGGAAGGCATTACGACAAAACAAAACATCCCCCACCCAGTCAATTGCTCCAACACGATAAGAATCTCTGGGTCATGCACAGTTGTACAGATGATCACCATACACACAATACCGCGGAAACACACTTCTGATTCCGCTCCATCGTTCATCAGAAAGGACTCTTGAGTTTGCATTGCAGTTAGATTTAAGAGGTGCTTCTGTCTAAATGGGTTTATGGGGTTTAGTAAGAAGTAAGCTCAAGAGGCTGGTATGGGAACAGGCATTGGAATGTTCACAATAACATATCCAACAGATTGGGGCGGATTGACCCATGTGACAGGCTTCCACTTAACCAATGTTTGTACAGGTACAGGACCTCAGGAACCCCACAGAGCTAAAAGTAAGCTAGCGCGATTTATGGCCTATGTCCATTTACCTGGATCTCTTCATATCTTGGAACATCTTCTGGAATGGCTGAATTAAAGCTCGCCATACACAACTGGCCTTGAACTCATGTGATGTCAGAAGCAACTTATGGTCCGTGCAAATGTAAAGGTTTAACGCTCATCCTGACTCATCCGTTTCTCCCAACAGCATGCTAGTTAAACCCACTACAACGTCCTAGTTAAATCTCGACCTGGAGAGACTCTGATCATTTCTATCCAGTGAATTAAAAATAAATAAATATTTGTTTTAAAACAGCCCTGCAGAACATCATAAATAAATCATACGACTGCAGTTATCTGCTGTTAAGCTCCTGGAGGTAACTCAAGAGGTATAAAAAAATAAAAAGAGGAAGAAGGTGTGATATCTGCCTAAATAAAATATATTTAAGATAGTGTACCTACAGAGAACTGATTAAGTATCAGAGACTTACGCTTCAATGCAGCCGAAACTACGCATACCTGGGACAGAGTATGCTCGGGTCTCCACACCGAGAGTAAACGTCAAACATTGTCATAATTCTCTTACTTCACCAAGTATGGTCTCTTTTTTTTACATTTCAACTAACAGCTGATTGAGTTTGAAGGAGGAAAAAAAACTAAACGTTACACCAAACTAGACTACTTGAGTCAAAGCCCAGGTTAAATTATATAGTGATTAGCCTGAATCAGGGCCTAAATTTGCTTTGTTCCAGATGTTTAACTATTTTGGACATTAACAGCATAACATACATATTAAAAAATAAAATCACTCAGCAGACACAATCAACTATCTGATACAAGTACTCTGCAATCGGCCTTCAGAACGCTACACACACTTACAATCGGGAACTTTTCCTGTAACAATTTGTTGCTGTGAAAACAAAAACACTACTTTAAGCATGCAAAGTGCTAGACGTAGAGCAGCGGCAGGAGAAACGCAGGCAGCCGCCGTGTCCCATCTTCAGGAAAGTCTCGACATGCCATCTCACCGCGCACCCGTGGTGACTGCCTCAATCACAGCTCTCACACAGGTTAACGCCAGGCGCAACTCAATCATAGCTCTCACACAGGTTAACGCCACGCGTAACTCAATCACCGCTCTCACACAGGTTAACGCCACACGGCTCGCGTATCTCAATCACAGCTCTCACACAGGTTAATGCCACGTGCAACTCAATCACAGCTCTCACACAGGTTAACGTCACGCGTAACTCAATCACAGCTCTCACACAGGTTAACGTCACACGGCACGCGTAACTCAATCACAGCTCTCACACAG
>JAOVYW010000037.1:2224137-2235304 GCA_025775045.1 Hiodon tergisus | reverse complement strand
GTGGGGAGAGCGGGACAGAGTGGGGAGAGCGGGACAGAGTGGGGAGAGCGGGACAGAGTGGGGAGAGCGGGACAGAGTGGGGAGAGCGGGACAGAGTGGGGAGAGCGGGACAGAGTGGGGAGAGCGGGACAGAGGAGCCATTGCAGCAGCAAACCCTGGCAGAGGTCACGTCTGTTTATTGGCACTTCCTGTGGGATTAAAGACTGACAGCCACTCACGGAAAGGTGGGATGATGGGAGCGTGGGGGTGTATTGTGAGCAGGAGCTTTAACGCAGGATAACTGAAACATATGCTGGAACTGAGCGTGCCTGGAACTAGTTACGCCCGGCTTGTCATTTTCCCAGTGAATTCTCCACTATTCTGGATTTTAAAGCCCGCCCTCCACCAGTTCCATTCCGTTCGCTAAAACACCTGCTCAGTCCATTTAACAATTAGTTCACTAACTTAGGCATTATTGCCATTTCAATATATTATGGTTTTAATATGCTAGTTACACTTTAAGAGAGGACTATGTTCTTTTTAAAATGTAATAAACTGAATTATTTAATAATGGTTGATGTTTTGGCTATAGGCTAAGAGTTTTTTTATATAATATAATTTACATAAATGGGGAATTCCATTCTTCTGGTGGAACTCTTGGCCTTCATAAATTCTACACATACATTTTCTAATATGCAGCAGAACTACAGTACAATTGGATACCCTGGTAACACTTACCGATTTCATATGACAAGCTTTGAGATGAGCACCAAAAAAAAGTTCAGCTAGAAGAACACATGGCATACCCCAGGCTTAGAACGGACTACAGGGGCCAATCTGGCAAGACGGACTAAGAACAGAATAGCCATTTAATATACAAACCCAGTACAATCTGGATGATAAGAGTAAGTCCTTAGGTTTCTGCATTCAAGAAACAGCTGTTTATTATGAAGTGCCTGGAACAGCCGGGCTGCCTTATGAAACCACAGGTAGAATCATAAACTCATTTTATGCCTGAACGTGATCGTTTGATTTTTAATAACCTACTTTAATAGTCTGTTTATCGCACTCTAGTGGATGACAACAAAAATGTGTGATTACGCACTAGGTGTTATGCATTCTGTCCCATTTAGTGGAATAGCAAGGATTGAATGGGTCAAGAAAGAAATTAAACAAATTGAATTAAACTATCATAATCGGTCTTGTTGAGGTCGGGTAGACTGACAGAAACAATGGAGTCTTGTGAGAGAGAGAGAGAGCCTGAATCTCACATTCTTCACAACGGCGGCTGGCTACCGATCACATGGATTTGATCAGCTGTGATTAAAGACCAATACTTCGCCCATCATTAGAGATAAAACCACATCACATGAAACCGTTCTCGCTGTGTTCAACAGAAGCCATCAATCAGAGACTTCTTTGTGTCGAGAATTTATTACTGATGTTCCATTTCAGTGCCAAACCTGACAGGGGTTATTCCTAAAGACAGCGCACCTTCATAGGAAAGGGCTAGTTACAACAGCGAGGGTGTTTTAGATCTTAAGTGGTGAAGGGGTCCTGAATTAGTATGGGCCACCCCATCCTGGTTCTACATGCCGCTGAAATCAGTCGCATACAACAACGTGACTTCTCTCAGACAATGAAAATGCTTCGAACTTTAAAAGTTTCATTTTCATCTTTAACACAGGTTCAAAACAAAGACTACCTTGGGTGTTGAGGAATACATATCAGAAAGAAACCTTTCCTGTTAGAACAAACAGAATAAAAGCTGTAATTTCCATGAGTATACGTTTTATTAATTTATTGTCGGTACTGATGGAAAATATATAGTCACATGGCCTTTTAACAAGGGTATTGACAGACACAAAACAAACCCATTCTCATTAAATTCTGCGTTTCTTTGATGATTACATTATGGTTTTCCCTTCTTCGGTGAGGTTTCACATGACCAAACCACAGCTAAGGAAAAACTGATAAAAAACTCAGAAACACAATAAGGCCCTAAAGGATCTTAAACGGAAAAGAGGAATGTTACCCCACACGTAGAGGTCGAGTTGTCTGAAACATACCCAAGGAGCGGACTACACTGAAACTACAGCAGAGTTCGAGTATTGTAACGATGGTAAACATTCACAACCCGCTGGCTTACTGGCGGTGGAGACGGCGGTCAGGTGGACGTCCGGCGGTTTAGGTCAGAGCATAAACTGAACCCCACAAATATTTTTAAAACAAGTACTCAATTCCCCTTCTGTGCATAGCTTGCTCCCACCAATCGAGCAGCTGAGAAAACCATTTTTAGGGCTATATGGTATTATTAAATATCCAGTTCAACTAACTAACAGACTTGAATTCACAAATATCCATCAAGGCCTTTATTGAATACAATACATTACAGCAGGCCTGATATTCGAGCAAAGACTGCACATGTAATCAAAAGAAATCCACATTCTAGAGGCTTTGGTGGTACTATAAAACACACTCCATTACCCAATTAAACACTAAAGAATGATCAATGAACATAAACATTAACTCACACCCAATGATGGGAATACATTAAAAACAGTAAAAAATAAATAAATAAAAAGCTCAATAATTCCAGTAGAAGCGGAAATAAAAAATAAAGAAATAAATACATTCACACTTGAGCTTGTGTCCTCTACCCACCACAGTACACTGGTTAAACACAGTGAGTGATGAAGGGGTGTGTAAAAGTTGACACATATCTGAGCTGAAACATGCGGGTTGTCGCGTCGAACGCAGACACTGTTGGAGCGGACCAGAAGCCATGACGACACACAGGGATTTTACAGTAAAAGGGGGTTGTTTCTTAATAATGGTGGGCAGCCATTATAATTTATAACACAAGGACGGACACTCCCATTGTATTCACACACAAGGACACTCAACTGTGTATACATGTCACTTCCGATAAGCTCATCCGCAACGTAAAGAAATGATTTAAATAAAGTCACTACATCAGAACAAAAAGCTTGCATATGCTCAACTGACTTTAACATTATGATTAGGTAAGCTAGCCAGATTTCAAAGATAAATATCCATCCAGGACCAAGGCCGTCTGCATACAAACAAACATACTATTTAAATAAAATAAAAAAATCATATAACCTAGCTTAGACCTCATTCTCTAGTCACCCGCTTACAACTAAGCACTGATTTAAAAAAAAAAACTGGATAACCAGTAATCGCTCCACTCAAACCTGAGGTCTTCCCGTGTTGGTCTCGGGCTTGGGGCATGTAACCGCCATGTTTACACGCAAGCTAATATTCAGTTATAACTTCCAATACTTCAGCATGAAAATCATCATGTGAACAGCGCATTCCGAATGTGATCGTTAGTGTGAATATTCGAAACGCAGCAGGCGGATTATTGGGCTACGTAAACACCATATTCGGAATGCATTTGAATACACCCGCCCATGTCTCTGACTTCCGCAAATAACATTGGGTTAATGCTTTGGTTTACAAACTGGAGATGGTGAGCGTGATGCGATTCTCTCAAAGTGTTCGGCAACTTCTGCAACTCTTGTCCCCATGGTTGGCACCACGATTAGCTAGCTGATTTATTGTGGAATTGGCCATCCCTTCACATCACACAGACAAACTTATGCAGGCTACACAGCTACTCAGGACAAATTTCAGAGTTCACACATCACAACTGCAAGTTGCATAATGAGTGGGCCGAATTGCGCACAGTTTAACGTCTGAACGTAACGTTCAACGTTAAAACGCCTTCCATCATGTAGCACAACTTGCTGAATGAAAACATTTTGAACTTTGATTCGCACAAGTAAAAAAAGTAAAGTTGCTTTAAATAAACTTCAACCGAATATCAATTCATGATACCATCATCATCTCAGAATGTGAAATAAATACTGAAAATATCTTGCTGAACTTGATAGGGGAGCCTGCTTAGAACATCTTTTAAACAACCATTAACAATGCTTTATCTTCATCTAGGTGAATTATACCATCAAAATAACTATGAACAACAGTTAAATAACCAATTGAGAATCATGTATAGGCCTGGTTAACAAATGACGACAGATCATTAATTCCCCCACCAAAAAAGGTGTCATTTTCCAACAGCCACGTGACAATATCAACTGTGACAGAGCAGCATCAACAACTCACACTGCAGCGAGACCTTAAAGTGTCAATGCCCCATCCAGCAGTATTCCTCTTCCCCAGCCAATCACAGGCCACCGGGAACGCACACGCAAAAACACCACGCCGACGTCCCAGCTAACGCTACGGAAACAAACCTGGTTTCTCTCGTGTGGGAGGAGGGAGACCGGGGGAAGACGTGAGGGGGAATCGCTGCCTCCACTGGGGGGCTCCTTCCCGGGGGCACTCCCGTTGTTGACCCGGTACAGTGGCCCACACTTCAGCAACCTCCCGTTGTGGACGGCCCGCTTAGCCACCAGCCGCAAGCGCTGCTGGAACACCGGGTCGCGGACGACGTCCGAAAGGTCGTCCTGGTTCCTAAGGTACCTTTCGATGTTCTTTAAAGAGGAGCCGTTGGGATCGTCGAGATTGTCAATGGCCCTCTTCAGAATCTTATTCCAATCCACGTGACGCAGGTCATCGGAAGCCCAAACAGATCCAGTCAGAGAGATGGAAAATCCTCCCGTTTTGAGGGTCGCAATCCTCCCCGGATTATCGGGGTCCTTGTACGATGCACACCCCTTATTTGTAACCTTGAGGACCGAGCCATCGTTAACACTTAATTCCAACTGCTCAAGCACCGTCTTCTTGTCAAGTCCTCGCGAAACCGAAACTGCGTGACAAATTCTCTCTTCTGATGGCCTTTGTTTCTGCCTTTTGATCTTCTGTATGGCTTCCAGAATCCACTCCGTGTACTGCGGGTCCGCAAATTTCACCATGGTTGATAAGTTTGTTTCATGAACGCGTGATAGACATCCCTTTGCTTGTTACACATTAAACGCATCCAGGAATCCTCAAAACAGCCTTAAACAAACCACGTAGCACAGGGTATGCCATAATCCTTGTAAATCCGGGGGAACAGAGAAAAAATTATCATTGAAGCCTTCCTCAGCGGTAGTAAGTGAACCACCAACAACTTCCAGTTTTGTGGGATCAAATTCAACCAATGAAATATTTTCTTGAAAATTAAACCTAAAAAAAAGACGAGATGGGAGGGAAAGAGGACAGCAGATTACTAAAGTTTCAAATTGACTTTGTGTCTCACAAGATAAATGTGAATAAGCAGAAAGTTTGTGAAGGAAGAAAATGAGAATTCCTAATAAAAGATAATGCAAGCGATTGGCTTCCCCTGGCGTTTCAGGCTACCACGTTCCCACCGGGCCCCTGGAAGAACTCATTTTACTTTTTGCATTCCTCATATTATACATCATCCTTCTTCTTATTATTATTTTACATCAGAACATTAATACTACCTTTTAGCACTCAGTTTGGAATCTGTCCTGCAAACACATTTGGCAATTCACTAACAAAACAAAAAACAGATAAAAAAAATGGACAACAAGGTTTAAGCTCTGAAGCTGTAGATGGATTAACAAACCTAGAGAGAAAGGCTGGGGACGGAGACATTTGAAAAGTATTTAATCCATAAATATGGATTTCAAAACGTCACAAAGCAAATATGTAGCAACATACCTTAACATTGACTTTAATGTACTGAGCAGTACGATTAGTCTGCAACAAATAACGGTAAATCCAAATTACATACATTTAGTGCTATACAAGTCAATAAGTAGAGAACGATTGTATACATTTTCCAGGTATTATACAGGCACATGTTTAACGCGCCTTTTACCGTTTAATTAAAACTGGTAACCCCGAAAACGGTATCAAACTATATAATACCATACGTTACTTGCATATAAATGTAATGACTACTGTGGATTTACACAACAAAATTCCGCTACAGTTTTCTATCAAATTAAATGTCGCCAAATTCATGGTAGAAAAATAACAGTGCTTCAAGCAACCAGCAGGTGCCCTACATTGTGCAATTTCTCGAATTCTTCTGGTTCCTTACGAGCTACAGTACAAAACCCACTTCAAATCCTGCTCTATACTGCAGCGGCAGGGTCAAGAAAGAATTGCAGAAATGAGCAAAAACCGCTGCGTTAAAAAAAAAAAAATACTATCCGTTCAACTACTACTTAATTGTACGTTATATCGTTTGCGGCGGTTTTTCTTAAAACCTGTCAATTGCTCATCCACTGAAGTAAAAAGACTGACACCTATGATATTTTAACTAACATAGCAATTGAGCGTAATCTGTCAAATCTGCTAAATAATGATTACATAAAAATAAAAATAGATTTAGCAACCAAGCTTGACAAACTTTCGCTACCATAAGCTGACCAAATAAATATTATCCCATTTGCAAATTTAAAAACAGATTGCCACTATAAACCTACGTTACTTTCAAGTTTAAAACTAGCATCACGTTAACTAGCCTCAAGTTCACTCAAGGATTTCATATTATCCCGCTATCTAGCTAAATATATTTTATGACTGCTTCCGACAGATGACTATCGATAAATTATGGCGGCAAGTTAATAGTCCAATTAACCTGTGACAACAATGAGGGAAAGACAAATCACAAACCTTGACTTCTAGCAGCTGAGGGGTTGTGGGCTGACGGTGCTGCTGCCTGGTGTTACCTAAACAGACGCCATTTTGTTACAATGTTGTAGTTTACATGAATCCGACATGACACTGATTACAGCCCAATGGAGTCTCATTAAACCTTACCTTCACACTGATGCGCCCACCCTTGCAACATTAATATTGGCTATAAAAGACTAAACCTGAGTTCTGATTTGATAAAACACGCGTCAGTCACTAACAATAAGATCAGCCCCCTAGGAGAATTCGTTGGCTTCCCTGGTCTGTCAATAAACCTTAAATGTCCCGCCTTTAAAGGTAACGATTAGCTCTGATCAGTCTGATCTTGTAAACCGACACACTTGTCTCCTTTATCGTATAGGAACAAACGGACAATTGAATGTAATCGAATTATTAATCGCGTAATTTAACAAGATTACAACCACTATAAAAGGTAACATGCTAACAGACCAGCAGTAGCTTCCCACCTTCACAGAGACTCCTCCTCGGAATTACACTAAAGTGATTTGGAACATTTTCGGATTTAATTGGTTGGAAAATATAGATCATGATAATTTGCTAAAATAATTTACTTTAGCTTGTTAGGTGATGTTTTCAATGCAGAGATTAACATTATGCCGTACGACGCCCCTTCGCTAGCCGGGCAACTGCTTAAAAGTTAGGACCAGATAACTGCTTAAACGCGAGCATTTGTCTGTTACGAAGATAGATCTTGATGTTTACAGACAAACACTAATGATGTATCTGTCACATTTCGTTACTGTAACATCTCTTAAGCGATAACAATAATTTACTACCCTTGCGCACTTGGAATTTAGGGGTAGGCGCCCCGACAGAGCTACTAGAGATAGATATATTGTTTCGTAGATAAAATTAAGATATCTCTATTCCACACAATTTGCATTTGACTTTTCGTTAAACAACTATAAAAACAATTAATAAATCTTCCCATATCCTTAAATTTTTAGTGTATGATATTTACATTCCGTTTTATTATATACACGTTATACGCATTTTTAAATCATTGACACTGCATTAATGCGCGTTTAGTCTTTAAAGCTGAAAACGATACTTCGTGGTGCAGTGTCACCCGTTCGCTGCAGCTGACAAAAACGATGCCCTAGCCAGATAGCCTGCTAAATGCGAGACGGTTAAATCGGGCAGGGAAGGGAAAAAATCCTGCTAATGTTGGCTGGCTAACATTTGCTGGTAGTTACCTTTCTCAAGTTTTCTCGGGGGTCTCTTCTCTCCTCCTCATAAATGCAGTAATTGAAACGACGAGGAATGCATGGACATTAACATTCCTAAATATTCCTTATGTTCAATATATCAACCGAAAACGACAGCTCTCGCTGAGCAGAAAGAACGTGATAACAACTAATTGAAAGGTTAATCTACATAGCAGCCTGTGACAAAGTAGTACACTCCCCCTTCTTCACTATATCGAGTACAGTTTGAGAGGTCTGATTTAATGCTGCGGTGCGTGCCTATACTATCACAGGGAAATAGAAATCTCAGTGTTTCCCACATAGGGAAAAGACCACCACACTGGTTAGAGAAAAGAGATCACCACCCGAATATATACAGCGCTAGATTTGATTATATATATATATATATATTAAAAATAAAAATAACAACAGAGAGATGTATATTTGAGGACTATTCTCAAACCAGACCTTGGAATATAAAGTATTTGATTTTGCAATGTTGATGGAAAGCAAAATAAATAAATAAATAAATAAATAGGTACCGAGACACAGATTCATCTCTGATGATTTAACCTCTAAAAAAAGATAACACAATGGCAGCTTGATATTTCTTCCCATTAATGTTATTATTTTAAATTAAGAATATCTTATTTATTAATATAATAGTATAAATGTTTCACATATATATTTTTTTAAGTTAATAAACAAAAACATACCTACCACGACCATACAAATATACAGAAATACTTAAAATGTTTTGATGTGAATTGAGTTTCTTACTGATACCCACGAGTGTTTCTTTACCTAAATAAATATGTAGTCGATGCAATTCATTTCAGATTGTGTACAAATGTAGTTGACACAGTGGATTCTTAATATCCATCCAACATCAGGGTTTTATTTAAAAAAGGGTGCCCAAAAATCTGTTTAATTTGTGTAGTTCTATTATAGGCGTAGAGATATTTAACACAAGTTTACATTGAAAATTGCTTATTGACCCATTAAACTGACATTACAATATTGTTTCCTCAAGAGGAGAAGAGTAATTTATGAATGAGTTTAAAAATTCTGCCGGAAAAACAAACAAGCAATGACAACAACACTGAGTGTTGGTAGTGGTAGTAGTATTTCCGAAGATATGGACAAAGCTAGTTTGCGATACGCATTCTGGTTGCCCAAGTAAAGAATTTACGTGCCACACTCTCAAATGACCATAAACAACGGTGTATAAATTCTCCATCTGTCACTCTTTCATCAAGCTTATTATTAATAATAATATGACAGTGCTCCCGCACAAAGTATTGAGTGGAAAGTGGGCTCGAGAGGGCAGCTCATAACCTAATGAACAGCCGCTCTGTGAGAGACCAGCCACTGCTCATTTAGAGCAAAAGGGTTCATTGATTTTTATGCGATGATAAAGCGCTAGATTTGACTCGCGGCCTCCATCTTTAGACACACTGCCAGTTCATCAGTTTTTGTGCCGAATATTTCGCAGCGTAATTACTGAAAACGTGTGTGAATGAAAGCCATCTGAAATAATGATGATGTGTGTTGTGCAGGTTGAGGGACTGGACAAAGGGGGAGGGGCATTAGTTACTTAAGCAAAGGGTCAGTAAATATACTACATCAATGGGGAAAGTGTAGAATCATAACCCGCACAAGTCACTCTGAATAAACAGATATGCTGATCAAATTATTAATAGCAACAATTATTACCCAGCATAATAGTTTCTTTAAGAAACACGCACATTATCATAGTTAAAACTTCTACACATAATTCTTTTAACTTTGCTGACATATTTTATAATAAGAAAGAGCCGTTTGGTGTTTGTGCAGGATCAGAATTATGTATTACATCCAAGACAGCATGTTTGGCAAATTTTAGATCCTGGGTGAAGTTTTCTTCCAAGACAGACGACTGAAGCCATTAATTGTAAATGAGTTATGTAGCCAGAGTTAAATATCCGATTTTGGCAACCACATTTCCTACCAAGCCAAGACAAACAATTTTAGGCAATTAAGCCAGCTGGAAAATATTTGTGTCTTCATTTTCTTTCACTCGGTTTCAAATGACAAGAAAACCTCTCCAATGTTGTGCATATAGGAAAGACTGATTAATTTCTGAAAAACCTTTGGCATGTTTCCATCTCTGTGTCAAATTCATTCTTGCCTATGTTCGAGTTTGGTCGCCAAAATAACTTTTTATGATTTTTAAACTATTTATGAGTCATCTTCCATTCAAAGGCAATTAATCCACAAAGATAGAGCTCTTTTTTACTTAAAGAACAATCTCTTTAAGGTTAAAGGGACAACGGGTCAACAACTTAAAGAGAACCCATTTCACATACCGTATTTCCAGCGTGTCTGAGTGGTAACTGCAAGATGATATGCTTATTTCAATGCATCTTCATCCTGTCAAAATTCACAAATTGTCTGTCCCTCTGTTTAAAAAAAAAGCTACATTAGTACAATGAAGCACACGGAACGGAACAGAACTGAAGTAGCCAATAATTTCAAGATGACCCCGATGCACTGGTGTAATGGAACCCTGCACACTGGACAGAGCGAGGCATGCAGGGAATTTAGTCCGCTTCAGATTTCATCTTCACCGTCTTATCGGAAGCAAACACAAACATTTCTGTGGTTAGGCACTGGTGCGGTACAGGGGAAAATTAATCAAAGCTAAGTCTTTCAGCATACCATTTTTTTGTGTGTGTAAAACGTACGGAAAGATAGTACCTTGGAAATGGAAGGAATCTGGTACGTTAACCAAGTTCACCAATGTTAGGATTCAGTCTCAGCTTAAGTTAAATTTGTTGTTACACAAATGCACTGAGCTATAAGCCTCTTGTCTTAGTTTTACAAGGCTCGTTAGTACTTAATTAGTCATGCCCTTAAGCTGACCTAACGTACTTCAAAGCTCAACGAACTTGGATCCACTAAATCAATGACTAAATTTTAAATCCTTCTCCAACAATCAAAAATTACTTTAACGTAACTCATGAATCACCAAATAAGAGAAAAATCGAAACCTATAAAGAAACAAAACCGAGAAGAAAGCATTGGGGATTCAGTGCGAGAGAGGCAGAGAGGCATGGGAAAACCAGGATGGAATACCTGGACTATCATGTATGTAGCCCTTAAATACACGACCCCTCCCTAAACTCCCTGCTACTGAATTTAGACTAACTGAACTACCCCTTCCTGCTACTGAATTTAGACTAACTGAACTACCCCTTCCTGCTACTGAATTTAGACTAACTGAACTACCCCTTCCTGCTACTGAATTTAGACTAACTGAACTACCCCTTCCTGCTACTGAATTTAGACTAACTGAA
>JAOVYW010000037.1:2196148-2220475 GCA_025775045.1 Hiodon tergisus | reverse complement strand
GAGAATGAGAAATCCCAGTAGGTCTGCTGTGAGAATCTCTTCCCCTTGGAAAATACTGTGTAGTATTTTAGCTCAGGAATCTCATGTTTAGGTAAAATCTTGTGTAACAGCTACCTTTCATAGGTTGGATGCTTAAAATGACCGTAATTTCTCATAAACAATGCTCACCTTTTAACCAATACATTACTTCCTTGCCTACACAAACTTTTTTCATTGTGAAATGTTAGTGCTGTATAAAATAATTACTGCAACCTGAAGACAAAAGTTTGTGAATCAATTTCACTCGCTATAAATCGCCAAATATGAATTATTAAACACAAAAATGACATGCATATTATTTTTTTTTTAATTAAACAACAATCCTATGAAATGTAATTATTTTTAATTATATATAAACTAATTATTATAAACGTTATTGTAATAACATATTGTAACTAATTATAAAAGTTATTGGCAAGTGTTAAGCAACAGCACAACACACAAAACAAACAGGAACCCTAATACAAACCCCAAGGTTCACACAGAACTGCCAAATACTCATAGTTCATCCATTTCATTATGGACCACAAGGATAACAGTACATTTAATATTCGTACTTAGTTTTTATATTCCACACGGTATGTAAACCCCTTCCATTAAAAACAGAGGAAATGACTGACTATGGTTTCCCTTTCCATTACCTACACACCGCTATACTAAAAACGTGGATGCCAAAAAAATATTTAACAAACAATTTGGCCCAGTTTGTGTTCAGATTAAAAATATGCATTAACCCTAACAAAGAAATCCACTACCAACACTTAAGAGGTTCTTAAGAGAGCATACATGTGTAATGTTTTATGGTTTAAAATGCTATAAAATCATTTCATTTTTTCTCCTGAAGGCTCCCTAATATTTTATTAAAAAGGGACCAATTGAAAATTGGCAGATCACTGGCTTTCAGATCCCCCCCCACACAGATTTCCTTAATCAAACTTTCAACCTTCCGACATCATGAGACGTGACTTGCAAGGATGCAATTTAGGACCAAAAGAGCAATCATCGGGTACAGCGCCAACGCCGACATCTTCTAAGACGGGCAGGAAAAATGCCAGCAGAAGACTGAGGTTGAAGCCTCTGCATTTTAACGCAATGCTATTTTCCTTTAACCGAGCAGAACTGTAGCGATCGCGACGCGGACAGATATTATACAAGGCTGAAAATGTGTCGCGCCATCGGTACGGGCCGCTTTGGACCCAGCTGCAGGCTCACGGGATTTTCACACTACTGCGACCGAGGCTGAAGCCCGCTGGGTAGAGCAATAATAGGGCGACCCTTGTGCCATTGTCACATTACAAGAAAGCTTTTGTTAAAACCAGCAGCCAGAGGAGCTCCATCCCGGTCCCGGAATGCCGCCGGGTCAACGAGAGCCCGCGGGGAAGAGCAGCAAGTGATCGATACAGCGGTGTGTGGTCAGGATGTAAAAACGGCACAGGGTCAACACAGGGGCGACCCAGAAAATCCCGCTCGGACCGTTTAGCGTTGGGGCATCCCCATGCAATTAGCGATTCCGGTTCGGGAGGATTATCCTCAAAAACGTAACTCAAACCCAGAGAGCACTTGGATTAATTGGAGGCAAATCCACCCAAGGCAGGGGTGAGCGACTCCTGTCCACGAGGGCTGCCACATCAGCAGGTTTTTCAACCTAACTCTCAATTAGCATTAACACTTGAAAAGACCAAACCACCCAAATAATCATTTCAATAGAAATGGTTGATGAAAATGCAGCCCCCGACCCATAGTGATCCCAACGCCATGCACTGGGCCCCCTCATGTGCGGCCATGTGACACAGAGTGATCGCATACCGTCCTGGTCACATCCAATTACAGTCTGTGATTACAAAAACCCACACATGAAAAGCAGTACATATCTTATGACACACCGTCACGCTCGCAGTTATTCACAACAAAAAAATAAATGCTAAAGCGTTTGTTCTAGAGAAAGCCCTGGTAGGGATCCACTGCCATATAACCCATACAAGGACCCCCAGTAGGGGGGGAGCAGCAGAGCTGATCAGATGCTGCAGAGACAGAGATCCACTACATCCCTACCAACCAGCTAATCTCCTTCACCCAAACACAAAACGAACAAACGAACGCTCGCTCGCTCACACGCCAGGCTGCACTAGCACGTCTTGCTGCTCTGCCCTTTCCCCCTCATTGGTCTCATCACCACGCTCTCAAACTCACAGCCACAAAGTGGCGTGCATGTAACCCAAACACAAAACGAACGAACAAACGAACGAACGCTCGCTCGCTCACAAGCCAGGCTGCACTAGCACGTCTTACTGCTCTGCCCTTTCCCCCTCATTGGTCTCATTACCACGCTCTCAAACGCACTGCCACAAAGTGGCGTGCATGTAACCCAAACACAAAACACCTTGCCTTGGCCTCTCAGAAATATATACATATACAGATACGGAATACAGTCCTACTAAGAACTATCTTTACCTAAAAAAAGTAATCAGGAGACGTAATCAGGATATTCAAGCAATAGGCAGCTGGTTTTTGCATCATGCTAAGCTTAGTGGCCAAGTGGCTAAGTTTAACTAAACTTGTAGGAGCTTTGTTTTTTTTGTGAGGCGCACATTAAGCACAGAAAATTATTATATTTTCTAAAAAAAGGAGGAGGAAAAAAAAACACTCCACCAACCAATTAGGATCCACTTAACACAGCAAGCCTCAGGGGTTCGCACAGCGCCTGCAGTGAAATGTACTCAACACAGCACGGGTCTGTCAATGCAATGAACAGTTTGGAATGATCAGCTGATCATGCTGGATGCAGACACACTGAATCAAAAAAGATTAATCTTGAATGACTTGTACTTATCCAATGGGAGAAAAGAAAGAAATCGACATTTGTTGCGCTAACGAAACAGAACGCAAATCGGTTAAATTAATCTAAACGCCGGCTAATCTGTTTGTAAACATTCTTAGACATATTACTTTAGAATTCTTGGAGTACAGCCCCAACAGTAACAGCAATCACACAATAAACAATATGGAGATACAAATATTAATATTTTGAAATCACAGAGCATACTAATAGTTATACATTGTGGTTGCCGACCATGTTGCTTGTACCATTTCCCAGCTGGGCCTACCAGTGTCAAAAAACTGTATACCAAGTTCTCCATGGCATATGGGTGTTTTACAGAGCGAAAGGGGTAGCTTTTTGTAGGAAAAATCATTCAATTGTGCCATGTAATTTCTTGGAGCACACACCCACACACACAGGAAAATCTCCAGTTACCTGGGGTTTGCCTTGCCTCTGCCCATTTTGAATCACTCAATCATCCTGTTTTCCCATTGTATCACATGAACAAAGTGCATGGACCGCCATCCAATTCTAAATTGAGGGATTTTCTAATCAAACCAAATTAGTCATTAAACTAAAAATGTTACAAAGTGCTCTCCAGTCAAAACAATGGTTTGACATGTCATCCAATTGTATTTTACTTTTAATTGTAAATTATACTTTGCATTACACCTGATGGTGCCAGTAAATCTGTGGCCAATTTCAGACCGTTTCTTCTTCTTAGCACCTACTTGGGCTAGCCCATAGCAAATTTTGATCACTAGTATGATCCATTCCCGGTATTATAGAAAAAAACTTGTTCCTTCAATTAACATTGGTGTACATACCTCAAATAATAACTCTTACAATAAGAAATGTAAACATCACCAGTCTCAGAAAAAAAATTACATAGTTCCCTAAGCTACAAGAGTCACAAGGCAATGTGAGTGATCGTAATAGTATTAGCGGTTCACTTTGGTGCTTGGAAAAGAGTGTTTTTAAAGTGCTTTGGTCATGCGTTTACACACAAAATGGTTGATAATTATAGACAATTAATAAAATCACAATAAGTAAGTAAAAACAAAGCAAACATCAAAGGCGAAAAGACAGCAGGAAATTTGCGTATTAAACATTTAAATTTGTCAATATGGCCTATACGTTTATACTTTCTATCCCTAGATATACAACTGATATACATTTTAACTTCCTTTTGTCTTATTGCATTGCTCTAAATAAATCTATTAAAAAAATACACCAAGATTTCTGTACCATCTGGAAGATAAGACCTGCGTACTATAATGCATGCTCACGTCAATTACATTTAGCTCTTAGCAACAACCAAGGTCTATAATTGGAAACCAAACGTTTGTAACTGAATAAACAACTCAAACAGCTAACCGTCTTGCCTTCATTTACAGAAACATATTCATGGCCATTCCATGATGACATGTTCTGAATAAGATCTGACCAGAATGGGGTAAGAATCTAACAGTTACACCATGAAACGGGTTGGACAGTAAAACATTTTAATTTGATTAATTGGTCAACGACATTTTCATCTGTTGATAGAATTTAATTTAACACACACACCTTTATAATTACATGTCCTAAAGTGTAAGTAATTAAAAATTGCATTAATATGCCCCACCATTTGCTTCTTAATGTATGATACTTCCATATTCAGTACTGTCCCCCCCTCAAGTACTCTTCAGAAGACATATTTGCCAGTGTGATTGGGGTACTCCAGATATTTTTGTGCAAAAACCTACAATTTTATTTTTTAATTTTTTTAAACGAGCCTAAACATATTAACCCCATTAATACAGAGAGAGCCGTGACCCATCACTTGTGAAGTGTCTGTGCACTGCTTTGCACCATAGAATAACATTCCTACTCAATGCTGCGGGAGGGAGGGGTGTTTCCACTTATTCACAAAGCCAAGCACATGCAGCACACAAAATAAACAAGCCTAGGTGTCACCCTTCAGACGGAGATTAATTAGGAGACAGTGAAAATGACAGCGCATAGGAATCATGTAAACGGACTTGCACACTATTTTTTTTTTGACAAGGTCAAAAAGCACAACCGGTCACACGGCTAGCGTTAAGGTCAAGAGCCTCCCCCTTTTTGTATTTATTTTTTCCACCAGGAGTGAAAAGCCCCAAGAGACTTTAATCTGCCGTCTCAAACATCCTCTACAACCAGCATTCACTCTCCTGCCAGGGCGTCCTTTAAGGTCCGGGCTGTGGTTTTTGTGCTTTCACCGGAGGGGGGGGGGGGGGCGCCTCCAAGACCATAACTTCAAAGGCTTATCAAGTCTAGGAGACATTGTGAACGTATTTCAACAAGGATTCATCCGTCATCCTGTCACAAGTTCTGCCGGGCTGGTTTTTTTTCAGGGTGACAACTTAAAGACCAGCAAGTGATTTCGGGTTGGGTGGGGGGGGTAGGTTGGCTGTGACCATAAAACCAAAATTTTGTCCGATTACTAATCAGTCGCACATTGGCCACAGTGTACTCTGCAGACGAGATGAACAGTGGCTGAAATAGCTGACTTACATCCAACAACACGCAAATAGGCTTATTTTGCAGCTGGATTCGAAGACCATTTTTACCACCAAAGGTAACCCAATTCTTGCTACTACACAATTGTTCTAAATATTGCCTTGATAAAAACTGTCGTTTCCTACGAAAATCACAAAACACTTTTACTTAAGGGGCAATTATAAAAATAAAATGCCTTTAGTGGACAAAGCACCTAAACAAAGCCGTCTGGTGGCATTTCAAATATGTGTCTGGCAAGTCACATATTAAAATAAATGAAAAACCATGAATAAAATAAAATGGAATTTTATTCATCATAAAAGGTTTATAACAGGCATATTCAGCAGCGTATTAAAACCTGCAGATTCGTGGTTAAGGGAAATATTTTGACATGCAATTCAATGTCCCTACTGACAGTTAAGGCTGAAAACTAGAGGGACACCAACTGAAAATGCTTTCAGAGGTCAACCAGATTTCATTCAATTGGGAATGCCAACACGCATTACAGGGCAAACCATTTCCCGCGATGCACGATGACCTTCGAGAGAGGAATGAGTTGCGTTGACTGCAGAGCAGTTTATCAACAAAGACCACAGGGAAGGCAAGTGCTATACCGCAGGAATTAACAGACCCGCAAATCATATTCCACAACAGTGTTAATCTGAGTATCAGCATGCTTCTAAACTGACAGATGTACTGGAAGTCTGCAATAATAATCTGGTCTAGCACAATTGTAACACGTCTCCAACAGGCAGCGTCACCGTGTTTTTGTTTTGGGCATTTAGGGCACATTCAACTCTCGCTCAACAACTTACATCCGTGAGTCTAAAAGACGGTACATATTCAGATAGGTCTGGTTGCATTGGTTTAAAGATGTTGGTGGCCTGTGCTTGCTCCAGATCCTCAAACTGTACCTGACCAACGGCTGCATGTTCTCACTATTCTTAGTGCAAGAAGCCGTATGCAGCCTGATGCATTTCCTTGTGAAATTTACAACTAATTTGGTCTCTCTTCCTGTTGGACCATTCCTTTCCCTTTTTACCAAAAACAAAATAAAGCAGGCATCACAGGTCAGCCCTCTAACCCCTGAGAAGTAGGTTAAACCCTTCAACACATTGTATGCAAGGTCCATTCTTCATTTGATAGGTAGGCAATCAACGTGCACTATAGACCAACTGCAAGGTCAAAAGTGTGTTGTACTTTCTAAAAACATCCAATTATAGTATAAATAAGGGGCATCGATCCAAAAATAAAAATTGTTTTAAAAATTATTTCTTTAAAACCCCACAAACCATGCTTTCATTGCAAAAAGATTTAGGTCAAACAACCATCATCAGAGTTGCTGTCATTGCGCTATTTACTTAGAGGTGAAAGATTTAGCCCTACTTCATGACCTTTAAGTAGGAAGAACTTGCTGAAACATCAAAATTTTGGAGTGGATCACACTAGAGTAGTCGGCCTGACCACAAAAAGGGGAAAATGCTTACAGGCAGATTTTGCTTGTAAATTATATGCAATGACTCTATTTACTGATACATTTTCGCCATCAAAATGAGAAAGAATACCTGCATTTAAAATGCTCTTTATGCTGTATAATCTAAACTGCCACTTAGATGATCGGGCTGTCCATAAGAGTGACTGACAGCAAACAGATAGGAATTAGCATTAAAACATAAGTCTCAAAAGAAAAAGAAAAAAGTGTTTACTTTTTATTTAAACCCTCATATTTCAAATGGTAACAACATGTTTTTTTTTTTTTTTTAAAGACATAGACATAGGTTGTGTTTGGGGGGGGATCTATTAACAGCATCTCTATCCCACGGTAGAAATCACACACTGGTAATAGCCATGTGACATGTGACCTAGCCTTTCACCTTTTTTTGCAATAAGGCCAAACAGCGAAAAAATTATAAATTTTGAGTGTAAAATCAATACCAGCTTATCCACATTATTCCACATATCTACAAATACAATAGCTTTGTTCACCTCCAAAAAATTGATTAATCACGAAGGCCTTGTTCACAAACTGCTTACATCTACCATATTTTGTGAACGATCACAGTCAGACCAATCGATTCACTATGGCATTTACAACACTGGTCTAAAACTAAAGGCAATTCAGGGAACATGATGGGAAATACCAGAAATCTTAGACAAAGCACCCATTCACTTCCATAAGGTATAAATATATCGCCGGTCAAGCTCCTAGTCAATAGTAGCGTTTAAACCGCTCAATAAAAACAACAAAGAGAGTGGAGAAATGTAATTAGCCGAGGGTTATTAACACACGTCGAACACAAAATCATTTAAGAGAATATGAGGTAATTGTGAGTTACATACCTGGTCTTTCTCGTGCGGAAGAAGGGTTGCGTGTGGGAGGAGGGACGGGGCGGCGTTGGCACACTTGGAGGAGGCCCTCCCATCGACTCGCCCACGGTTGGCTTGGTAGAGGGGCCCGTTCTTCGCCAGCCTTCCGTTGTTAACGGCTCGCTTGGCGGCCAACCGCAGCCGCTGCTGGAACAGGGGGTCGCCCACGACGTTCGACAGGTCATCCTGGTTCCTCAGGTACCTTTCCACGCTCTTCAGAGAGGAGCCATTGGGATCGCCGAGACCTTCGAGAGCCCTCCTCAGAATCCTATTCCAGTCTACATGGCGCAGATCGCTCGAACTCCAGACCGACCCCTTTAGAGTCACAGTAAAGCCTCCGGGTTTGAGGGGGGAAATACGCCCTGGATTGTCCGGGTCCTTGTAGGACGCACATCCTTTGTTTGTAACCTTAAGGATGGAGCCATCGTGAACACTTAATTCCAACTGCTCGAGAACAGTCTTCTTGTCCAACCCATGGGATGTTGACACTGCATGGCAAATTCTCTCTTCAGAAGGCCTTTGCTTTTGCCTTTTTATCTTCTGTATTGCTTCAAGAATCCACTCCGTATACAGTGAGTTCGCACGTTTTACCATGGTCGAATACTTTGTTTCAGGTAAGAGTTATCCATAGAGATTTCCCCTTTCTTGTTACAAATTAAATGCATCCATATCTTGAAAAAGACTGTAAAAATAAATGAGAAAATACAGCAATTATCCTTTTTAATCCTGGGAATAGTTAACAGGTGGAATTCAGATATTTTCACGATGTAAAAGGTGTCATCAAAAAAAAAAAGAAGAAGAAATAAACCCGGTAGACTAAATTCCTTCACAGTGCAAATGAAACATGAAAACATTAATAAAAAGCATCTTATCCCAGTAAGACTATGTGGCTTTCCGTACCTTTCTTTATCCTCAGCACATCTTTAAACCCAACTAACTGACTTGTGCAAGTTTTTTTGGCTGTGGAAACTCAAAAAGCTTTGTAGCATAAAGCTTTTAGGCAGAATATGACTTCCAATTCCACAGCTGTTAGTCCAGATAAGTTCTGCTCTCTTGGGAGGAACTTCTATTCCGGTCTACTTGCATCAATCCCCAAGGGCCCAGGAAATAGACAATCTATTTGCCCATCATAACCTCTGAATGTGGCATTATTTGGTATTCTACCTCTACCTCTACTTCTGGAGTGATTTGGATGTTTGCATTCTGCATGCAGCAGCTTTTGTATCCATTCAACAGAAAAAACTAATAACTAGGCCTGATCAATTGCTTTTTGACCGGTTAAAACTATTTCAGTTTAATGCATTTTAGACAACTGACAGGCTCCGAAAGAATTGAGTTATGAAATATAACTTTAACCACTTATTTGCTGATAAAACCAGGTCTTGGAGTTCCAAAATATGTTTATTAAGGGTTTGGATTAAAATTGCATTACTGGACAACAGGACATTATAAAATTTGATGGATAAAATCTGAAGAATCCTAATCCACTGGTCTGTTTTTGTCTCAAATCCACCTTGAAAAAGTGCTAATATATTCCTTTGCTTGTATATATACACATACCCTAATTTTGCAAATTGCAAGAGGATCACCCGATCGTGCAACTTTATTACAAGCAGTCATAAAAACATAATTATTTGGAAGAAAGAAATAACACTAAACCGAGAAACCAGCAAGTGAGGGGTATTCTGCATCTTGGATCGGATTCTTAAACTCGAACTAGTTGACTGACTGATTTAAAAACCTTCAATGCAATGCACACAGATTGAACTCGGCTCTATACTGCAGCAGTGGGGTCAAACGAGGATTGCAGGACAGTGTAAACACCCTTGAAAGACTTCATGGGGGCCATTCGATTGTCAGCTGTGATCAACCCAATCAAAACTTCGGCACTATGCCATAAAAAACTAGGCATGATAAACAGCTAGCTAACAACCCTGACAGATGCTAAACCCCTCTTAATTTTTGTTGGCTAGCTCCCACAGCTTCAACTACCTACACTTTGACAGATGTACCCAACTCACAAAGGTTTCCTTTACATTTTATACACCCCGAATGTAAACATTACTATCGATTACAATTAGTTTAAATAAACTAAACTTTAAAACAGTCAGCCAAGTAGCAAATGGTATAAGTAACTAGCTGGATGCTTGTCAAATTCCAGGTTCAAGACGGCTAACTGGCTAACTAGTTAGCCTTATCACATCTCATTAACATTGTATGACAGCTTCCGAAATATGATTATTGGTAGTTTGACAGCTTTTACTACTCCAACTAACCCGTGACTCCAGCAAATGAAACACAAATCACAAACCTTGACTTCAAGCATCTGAGTGGCTGAGGAGGTTGCGCTTTTGCCTACCCCTGCTGGTACCTAACAGACGCCATTTTGTTACAATGTTGTAGTTTACATGAATCCGACATGACACTGATTACAACCCAATGGAGTCTCATTAAACCTCACCTACACACTGATGCGCCCTCCCCCGCAACATAATATTGGTTGAAAAAGAAAAAAGACGATCTCTGGTTTGATAAAGCACGTGTCAATCATCTAAACACGCGCTCACTTCGCGCGAAGTAAGATTTATTGGCTATGCGATCTGCTACTAATATCCCATTGCCCCGCCTTTTAAGGTAACTAGCTAGCAATTATTACAAAGTACCAGTCGCATCCCATAGCACAAAAGCCCCCGCCTCTTTTACAGGATAAGAAAGCACAATTCAACTGTGATTTATCCAATGAATTTAATAACCGCTTAACTGAACAGGATTACAGCAACTTGCAAGGGGTTACACGTTATAGGGTCAATGACTTGGCAAATACAGCAATACAAGTCATCAACATTGAAACCCTCGTTTCAACAAGCTCCTCCTCGAAACGATTGGTTGACATTTAGCTAACAACACATATTTAATTTTAAAATGTAAATCTCTAATTTGTCGTTCTCTTCCATTATAGTTTTAATCCGTTAAAACGTAAAGATAATTATCGACGATATTCACAAGATATGTGACAGTTAGCCGATTTGGCTAACTGCAAAGGATAAGTTGAGATGCATAGACTGCAGTGATTACTAGCTTGGAGTATTTCTATTATTATGTATTTAATAGTATTTTGAAACCAGATATACTGGCAAGACGGCTTTCAAGCCCGCATTTGGCATGGAATGTTCATTTGTCATCTAGATAAAACATAATAAATGTATATCTAACTACTTAGCGAGCTGACCACAGTGCATTTATATTTTGGTTGATAAGAGCTGGACACATTTCGAGTTAAAGGAAATCCGCAAAACTTTAAATTTCACATCACCAATGACAATGTGAGCGGAAAATGCATGTGGATAATTCCAGCCAAGGATATAAACAGCCAGTTCTTTGAACGCTACAGCTGTCTCGTAACTATATGACAATTGTGTCTCAGCGCGGTTCAATTTTGAACCAGGAATTATTCCCCCCAGATCAGCTAATATTGCCCCACGTACATCGGCTCAACAACGTAGTTAAAACGATTCAATTTAGCGAAATGAAGGACAAAAAATGAAAGGCAAAATGCCTGCAGCTGACAGTTGCTGGTTGCTATAGCTAGATGTTACCTTTTCAAGTTTTTTCGGGGTCCTTCTCTCCTCTTCATGAGCACAGTAATTGAAACGATGACGAATAACTAAAAGAAGGAATTCAATCCAGAGAGCTTATTATGTTTAATAAAGGAACGCACGCGACAGCTCGCCCGAGCCAGAAGACCTGATAACAACTAGCTAGCTAGCTAATTGAAAGGTTAATCTACATAGCAGTCTGTGACAAAGTAGTACCCTCCCCCTTCTTCACTCTATCTGTCTCAAATGTTTGCAGCCAAGTGTTGCCGCTGTATGTAGTCACGGAGTGATCATAGGGATTTTTTTTTTCTGTGAGAAAAACACCTTGTAACATTGATGGGTGACAAAAAATAAAATCTAGACCATACATTGTGACAAATAAAGTTATAACATATTCTCTTGCGAGATCAGTTCGTTAGATTGTAGTAAAATAATTTTTAAAATTACATGTATTTAAAAATAAATTATATCATTACGATGTTATTAAATACCTCCACAGGTTTAATAATAATAATTTTAAAAAACAGAACAGCATTTAATGGCTTTCGAACTTTAACACTTTAACAATACCCTAAAATTAGCCTACCGAATTACCCATGTAGGTCTTAGAAATAACTTTATTTAGGACAACTTCATGCCAGGCAGAAGAAACGATATGTGTTGAATAGGTGTCGGATATGAGGGTAGACGTGGAGTTAAGCATGAGCAACATTGTACATCAACATAAATATTAAGATATGTGTTGATAAACTTTACACAATCTTACAGTTGCAAAGACCAGCACACTTAACAGTGTTCAATTATACATACGTTTATACAAACATTTAATGCCGATGTATCACCCCCGACATTGTACATGTACATGCAAAATGTCGCACGCAGAAGTTAAGTTTAATTTCCGATAAATAAATGTGTACTTAAGTTCATCAGAGTTTTTTTTAAATAGTTTGTTGAATGCAAAAACACAAATGTTGAAACTGGCGGTATTTCTCTATGAAAACAAAACAAAAACAAACAAAAAAACATCAGAGCGGATCAACTGCTCAGTTTTAAAGTGGTAATGATTTCTTCGCAGGTTTCAGATTTCAGCATTTTTATTCTTTACATACTTTCACGTTCTGCTCTCAGTTGCATTAATGACAGGGGGCTGTTCTAATATAAAGTGTCTTGCGTGATGTCGAGAATGCATTAGTGACAAAAAGTAGTTAAATGTCACCTAAAACAGCTTTTGGTATAATCTTACATATTATTTAATATTGACAGCAAAAGTTTAATTCAAAATGTTTTACTGTTGACATAATGTACATGGTAATTGCTTTTTTGCAATTATACACAATTTGTTAGCGCTTCTTTACAGAAAACACGAAATTTTCACGGAATAAATTAATGTAATAGGTTGCTTGCGAGGAAGCGAACAATGCCAAATATGGTTACATGACAAAAAGACATGTCTCAATCTAGAGTTAATAGTAGCAGCAAAGTTATCTCTTGAAACGTATCCAAAACTCTAGAATGCACAATAAATACAAGGTTGGAAACCCAACATTCCTGTCATAGAATTTTAAACATATGGCAAACAGTAAAATGCATTTAGTTAGATCAAGTCTAAATGAGATAATAATCAAAACTGAATTAATTAAGATTGTGATTACATTTCCATGGTATTATCAGCTGCAAATACGAACATTTATTCTGGTACTCCATAATAAAATTGCATGCTGTACATACTTAATTCAACACAGATAATCAAAGATAAAAGTTTTATTTTGTAAGACAGAAAAAAGAGATTATCTGTGCAACAGACAGGAGAAGGGAATCCATTAAGCTTGGTGTCTGTCCCGAGTTAACCAAAGAGTTTTCACATTACAATTCCATATTAGAAATAGTAAATGTTGTATCTTGTGATGTCAAAATAGCTTTAATTATCCAAACAGCGTGTAGTAACTCATAGCTCAGCACGTTTCTGTAATCATTAGTTTTATGTATGAAATTCAAAAATTGATAAATAAATAAACTTATGAAGGGATTAAAATGCACATTCATATGGTGCACTTCAATGATTGACTCTTGACAATCATTTAACAGACACGTTTGATACTTTGATACTAGGGGTGTAAAGATTGTGTCCTGATTGTGTGAGTAGATGACTCTCCACAATGTGGGACTTGGCAGGTCCTGCATGGCTGAATGACCCACTGAATAATCAAGTTTGAAGTGTATGTCCTCACCAATTACAATTTTTCCCTCTTCTTTATTATTATTACTATTATTATTATTATTATTATTCTGAAGACCAAGTTAGCAGTCCCGGCCAAATGTCATCAAACTGCTCAGAACAGCAGCACCCATTGATAGGGCAAACAGCAGCCAAAATCTGTCTTCACCTCGTTTCCAAGAGCAGATTTTACGGTAGTAGGAAAAAGCATTTAGTCAAATGGTTCCACAACACCCTGCTCTGACAAGACCACTTTACTGATTCCAAATAAACTAAGATTTAAAAAAAACTTTAAACTGCTTTCTATTTGCGAGAAATCACAAGAAAAGGAGAGGCCTTGAAGCAGAAACTAATTGCACCATGAATCCCTTTCTTCAGGATTCCCAATCTGAAAAATACTAATGGGCACTTAATTTCAGGGATAATTAAGGCCGCAAATATATTATTCTTCACAGAAATTCGATGAAAAAATGCATTTGTCTCTACATGAATGTACACATATTCAGTGCCTAATCACGGACTCATCTTTTTGTGTGTTTGTGTTTTGCCATCTGTCACCTTGAGCAGCAAATAAACCAGCTGTCATGGAGTGTGATCTGGTCCAATCAGCAATGTGTTCATTTTCAAAACGCATCTGTGTGAATCAGTAAATCGCTGATTATATATATAAAAAAATAAAAATAAAAGACTCAAGCAGATCGTTAATTATATCTTCCCTAAAACTTTTCTTTTCGTGAGTCTATGGCTGGAACCGAATCAAGACTTTGGCAGACCTGTTAAGCGCACCTTACAACTGTAAGGGCTTTTTTTATGAGTAGACAACCACAAAAATGCCATTAAATACAGTTTAGAAAGTGTTATTATCGGGTTGCCAAAGTTTTGATTTGGTCCCAGCCTTAGTCATAGATTCAAGAAAGAAAAAGAAAAAATCCCTCCATCTTTATTGTAGGAGCTTTAAAGTCGAGGGGTGCAAATTATTTCATGTAATTTTTTTATTAACAATGTTTGAAGTCAGCAACATATAATTTGTCTGAAATCAGTATAAAATATAGGCCATCAATGTGTTTTTCTTTGCCCCACTTTGCATTTTATATCTGTCGAAATATACATTACTTCAGTGATTCAAATAAGAGAACTTTGGACTTGCTAATAGCCTATCACCATGTGTAACCTCTTGCAGAACAGGCTACCAACGTGTGTCAAGGAACAATAAAACATAAGAAAAAGAGTTTGCTATGTGATTAGGCAGTGTAGTGTAATTGGTTATTGGGTTGCATTGGTGCAGTGGGTGGGGGTGGGGGTGGTGGACTGTTCTCCCTGCTCCCAGCCTAGCTGTTCTGCCACTCCATGCTGAGAGGGAGGGGCTGAGCCTGTTTCGAGCCTCCTTCTGATCACAGTCTGATGATACCATTCCCGCCGTCCACCAGCCGCACAGCTGGGGATACAGGATCAGGCTAATTTTAAGGTCCCTGTAATGATTGCCATGAAGAGCAACCACTAATCCCATAACTGAGAAAAACGACCTCCTGTGGACGTGCAATTTAAATCCAGAAACATACAGCCTCCAGTTGGAGCCCCGCGGGGTCCAGGGGAGATTACCGTTCACTGCTAGGGCAACAGCCTGGACCCCCTTTGGCTAATGAGGGTCTAGACAGCCTATAGTGTACTAAAAACGGATTAGATTTTTGATATTTATTTCTCACCCGATTAGTTTATGATCCCGGCGTTACCTTTGTTTTCACACTCTGAGATGGCGTAACAATGAAATGAATGCTGCGTGCAAAGGATTCATAGCTTCAGCAGTAAAAAAACTGTCCAAATAAAAAAGTATGTGGAATCAGAGGGAATCTGCCCATTACTTCAGTAACTGACTTGCATTGCACTTTTGCATGTTACTACAAACCCGCCATAGTTTCAATTTGGAGCTCACGTAATGAGACTAATTGAAAACAGAGGCAGAGAAACAGGGCACGGGGGGATGAAAGGGTCTCTTTTTTTTTAAATGGAAAAGGAACAGTCCTATACACACAGAACACAGATAGGGACAGAGACTAGACATCAATGGAAGTCTGGCTTCTCTGGGAATGTGCATCCCGTGCGTCTGATAATGACATTGGCAGCGTAGTGTCCCGCACGGATACACCGCTCCAGAGACCGCTCCTGGACCAGCTCGGACAGGAAACCTTAAACAGCGATGATAGAACTGGATTCAGTACAATTTCTTTTAGTTGACTACAAAAGTGCACTATAAAGGAGAACTATTGTTCTCAGAAGGTCGTCTCAATAATTGATTAAATGCAGTAAACCGCATCCCCAAAAATATAAGGAATACTAGGCAGTTATTAAGCAGAAAAATCATCACACCACCCCAGAGATCCAAATCTCCCACCTGTGTCAATCTCCAGTTTTTCACAGAAACTCATTGGAAAAAGCAGATGGCAAATTTTATGACAGCACCAACCTCTAAGAAAATCAATACTATGTTTGAGAAAACAGGCTTCCAGCTTTATGACTGTCTTGGTTGTCCTGGGACAGATATAAAATACTTGGCAACAAATCAACTCACGATCCTTAAAGAAAGAGAGGAAGTTAAGAGGTAAACTGATAAAGCTATTTAAGAAAAAAACTGCATGGAAAAGGCCAATATTTAGATTTTCCAGAAGAGCTAACGAGTTTGATGAATGACAAGGTGCATCATTAGAAGTGGAATCCTTATGTGATCTTTGATTAAATCCATAAATAGTTTCACATAGATAAACTGCACAAAATTAAACACTATTTCCACCAACCCTCCCTCACCCATTATCTACTGCTTAATGTGTTCGTTATGAGTTTATCGGATTACCAGAGCGTAACCCTCCGCCTCACCATCAAGATCAATGTAGTCACTTAGTGTTCCTGACATCCTTTCGAATATTTCAACATGTCACATTGTGCTAATAGCAACACAGTAGAGATAAATTGGCTGGAGTCTTCACAGCACAGAAGTTGGTTTTCCTAATAGCTATCAGGAGAGACAGTATGAACCCAAGAGTGAAGCTCACCAAATTATCAAAGGAAGAAATTTCATTTGTTTCATGGGAGATGATCCTGAGGCCTTCACGAGGACACCTGTGCCACACCCAACCTCTTCTGAACAGCTAATTGTTTTATGTGCTCAAGAGTGACACATCCCTAAAACTATTTTATCTGTATTTATTAGAAATTTTCACATTTAATGTTTTTTCTTTGCATCTTAGTGGGAATAGGGTAATTTGGTTTGTACAGGATTTGTGTTCAGTTCACCAAGGTCGAATGAGGAGCCCTAAAGGGGATTTTGGGATTTCTCTAACATTTCCTGTTACAGATACCCTGAATTCCCAGTGGTGGAACCATCTTTGGATCTTGTGAGCCAAGTTAAGCTATCCAGTGTATTCAAGCAGGGATAAAATCATTCTGAAAGAAGTAATGGAGATAAAATGCCAGGTTAAAATCTCCAAAACATTGGCCGAGAATTTTATTTGGGTAAAATCTACTTGCCAGATTAGTTTTGCACAGGTTCAAAAGCACTTAAAAAGTTAAAATGAGATCAATAACAATGTTATAGTGCTAAAATCTAGAATCACATTTTTAGAAAAAAAAAAGATAAACAAAAAACAAAAGGCTAATCATAAATAAATGAACTATAAGATATCCCCGTATTGAAACGGCACTCCCTTAACCCAGGGACTACTTTGGTTGCGGCCTGAACTTCTGTGGGGGTGTTAAACAAGTTTGATGGCAAAGATGAAAGGTATCGTACCTCCCACAAACGCATCTCCTGCTCCGTTAGTGTCCACAATGTCATTCTGGTCAATGTCAATCACAGGGAACAGCATGACTTCATCACCTATAAGCAAATTGAGAGAGGGAGAAAGGCAAAAACGCAAGGTGTAAGAAGTACACTTGACAATCTGGTTTATTTTTTTACGTGTGTGTGAGAGTGTTTGTGATTTAAATTGCCCTTGGGATGCATGCTTCAGCAAATGTCAAACATTTAACCACTCAGTGTGTGATGTTTTATTAAAAATAAAAATAGTATTGACAAATATTGACACATTTTCTCACACATACTTGAATTATTAGAATTATATGAAGCATCTTAAAACTAAGAAGAATATGAATCAACAAAAATGAAGCGATCCCAGATGACAATTTCTGAGAGGAGCAGAATTGTAAAGAAACAGCCTAAGCACACAGTTCTCAAATGATCCAAGGTCTTCAAGGTATGAAGGTGTATCTTCAACCTGGATGAAAGAAAGGCAATGTAAAATGTGCAAGCTGTGTGTTTTACTGAGATGTTTGAAATAAAATGACTTGCACGGAAACCTGTATCATTTTAAGTTGATATCTAAGTTCCCTGATGCTGTATACAAAAAAAAAGTATTCAACTTCCTGAGCTGTCATCAAATATCAGAGTTCTTTCATCTGATTCACCGTTTTCAGCATTCTCTGACAAACAAACGCGCCGCTCTGAATTATTTATAACGCTGTAATTTAATAGGAGATAATAAGACACGTTCCAGAGAGAAGTGAGCATAGGCTCTGATCACTGGTACGCCTGAAAAACATTGTAAATTTCTGCATTGCCGATTGTGAACTTTGCTTGAGTGCTGGTGGAAATGAGTGGATGGACCTGTCACTCAGGCACCAAGAGGCCCACCTGAATATATGCTGCTTGTGAAATTCTCTGATTGGATTTAAGAACAGTATGTTGAACTGTTTCCCATGAAGTATTCAAATGGCCACTGTTCCCCTCAAAACAAATGATTATTACTTACAGAATGGGCAGGTGAAAAAAATACTCTATACATTGTAAAGTTTTGCTATTAGAAGACACTGATTTCAAACAATCAGATTTGTTCAGTATGGTTCGATAGTAATAAGTGTTTATCAACATTTCTGATAACGATGTCATTCAGACTTATTTTTATATCCATTTAGGTAACGCAAATAAATAAAAGTGTACACCATTTAATTTTTTGACAGTAAAAAAAACCCATTAAAATATCTACGATTATAGCTGACGTTAGTTGACTTAGAATAGGCAAGCATGTGACGTAACAAACAACAACGAGTTATAATTTGTTATAATTTGTACAAATTGTTATAGAATGACCAAAGAGACAAAGCCAGCAGAAAGACACATGCTTTTGTAGAGAACATTTTTCCCCTTGATAAGGCAGTTAATCGTCCCTTTGATGATTAATTACATTAAACATAGATCCTTTTAGAACCACCTAATTAGCTGCAAAACGACTTAACTTAATTAATGTTTCAGATGAAGCATGAAACCCACCTCCCTCTTGAAGTCATTAAATGAAAATCATACATGTAAATTATGTTAACAGCAATCCATAGTTTGTCAATTATTAGGCAGTTAGAGATTATAATGACTCATTTGGATGCTATTTCAAACCCGTAGAGTTCTCATCAAAAACCAAGAAGGATGGGTTGCCTGTCCAGGATTATAAAGTTTGATGAATGAAATACAAGAAATATAATCATAAGCCCCGAAAGCATTGCAAGTGGCATTATATGTCCTCAGGTAATGGATAAGACCAAACAGACCTAAAATAATCTTGGTTATAAAAGAAGTCATTGTGCAAGAACGCACGGTAGATTATATGTTATTAGTGGTTTTGTGCAGAGCCCAATGGTGTTACCCAGATAAAATAGTACCCTGACAGTTTTCATTCTGGTTCTTATGAACGTTTCAATCTGCAATTTTCTTGTTGTTTATAATTATCCAGTGGCAGCACTTTAGATTAATCAATAGACAGCCACAGAACAGAACAAAACAAAAACAAAACAAAACAAAATCTAAACCATAGATGCAAATCTACATCTATGCGTTGATACCACCATTTGTGAACGTTGTTGTTTAATGCATTGAATAATTAAAATGAAAAGCAGCCGAAATGAAGATGGACTTTCATCCTTCACTTAAGCAGGTGAAAGATTCCCTTTTCTAAAGGGCTAAACAACAGTGCAATGCACCGCACACTACCATTAATGTTCACTCATTAAAGTAAACAGTGGCAAACCAATTGCAATTATCATGGTACCATAGCATTAATGTTATACAATGCAGTGGGATCATCGTAAACAGCTAAGTCAATGGTGACTTGAAAACAGACTTGATTGGGAGTCCCTAGACAGATGTTGAAATCAAAGGTTATCTGAAGGCCCTATTACAACTAAATAATGCAAATTTAAACTGGAAGTAAAATATTATTATCTGAACAGGAACACTGATAGTTCAGTTTCTGTGTGTAGTAATTTATAATTGTATTTTTCAGGTAACCAATGTCATTTATCAGCGTTCTAGGAAGCTCGCCAGAGCTGGAAATATTATTTGTCTTTTGTGAAAGCACAAGATGGTATTTGATCAGCTTTAGTGATGTACTACAACCACAAACCTTATATTAGCCATCATGACTGTGTTCTTGTTCAAACGTCAGACACCCCACAGCCTCTTGCACAACAAAACCACGACAGTGTTAAATCAACACTATCAGTGTTTATACGAGTCCATGTGAGACTGGTTTGACCCATGTAAACACCGACAGTGTTGATTTAATACAGGAAGTTCTGCTCTGTACAGTTATCAATTTTTATCTCAGTGCTTTAAACTAAAATATTATGCTTGGAATGGACTGTCAGAATTTTTCCTAGGATTTGGGCATTGTTTTTTTGTTTTAGTTTCACTCCTCATTGGTGTGGAAGAGAGTGGACGGCATTCCTGATGGAACTCGTTGACACATCTTAGCAGGTCCAGCAGTGGCAGGTTTGATAGCACAAAGCTGAGCTGACAGAACTGAGCTTCCCGACTCCACTATTCCTCTGCCAAACCTGGGTCTGAACACACTGCAACCACAACAGCACCAAGTGACTGGGGCCTTGGGGAGTCGTCGTAAACACAAGGAATGATCATCAGAATGCAACATCCACTGTATATTCCATACATCGCGTCAAATTTGTTCAACATCTTTTACGCTAATGGAAGTCATAACCATGCTTTATTTGTATGGGAGTTACAACAGGGCTTTCATCAGCAGGCATGAAATTCAGAGGTGTTTTTAAATACTGAACAAATGCTGGAGGCACAAAAATGCTATGTAATCATCTTTCACAACAAATATTTGAACAGTAACAGAAAGCTTAATGGAAAGCCAAGGGTAAAAGTGGTTTCTTAATCTATGATAAAGCAAACAACATAAGGCCCCCCACACAACAGTAGACAACAGGCGAACCTGCAACTGTTACGTGTGCGGCTTTAATGTTTAATGATGCATGGGGCTCTTGGCGGTTCCCATAACTGCACTTCGTCTCCTACATAATAAAAAACGGGGGAAGTCAGAAATGACAAAGGCTAAGTTAGGTCAATCTACACACTCCTCGGATTTGCCACAACAACGTTTCACAGCAAAACGATGTTCAAGAGTGCCCAAGGGGTCAAGAAACCACATTTTGGAGTATAATAAAGAGTGTCATAAAAAGAGTGGACTCTTTATTAATGAAAATAAAACATTTAAAACTAAATTGTTAAAATAAATAATGGCATAAGGGCAATTTTAATCGCCTGCGAAAACAAAATCTATATGTACTATAAACTTCTTCAATGAGCCATCAACACAGTTTACTCAAATGGAACGATTCACATCGCTTTTTTCTTTAAGGAAGATGATTATACCTCAAAATCACCTTCAGATAAACTCAAAACTCAAGTCCAAGGCCAAACGTCTGGCTTACAAACAGTAGCACATAAACAGTGAACGGTCAGACCTCTTTCACAGGGTGGGCAGGGTAGTGTACACCTTTCCACCAGGCTCTGTTCTTTGTTGCACAACTACTTTGACTTAATTATTCTTGCTTCACAAGTTTTTTTAAAGTTTTTTTATTTAAATGCAGCACTTACTTTTATTTAAACATTTTAATAAAACACAGCTGAAAGCTGAAAAAAGTTCAGTGTCACAGACCTTCATGAATTCCTTCATGTAACCTACATGTTTCAGCACACTGGACCCCTGACTGGGGAATCGAGCCCTGGTCCCTTAACTGTGACACACGAGACACAACCTCCAGGCAAGAGATACCATTAGCATGTTGAGCTAAAGACCTCCACGAACACCGCCATGCTATCTCCCACTACCCACAGCAACCAGTTTAGATATATTCCAGAAACATTATTTAGTTGTAAATGAGATTTTATAACTGCTTTACACAACAAGACACTGAATAATAATGTTTCATCTCTATAAATGTAAGTTACAAGGCAAGACCTAAAATCAATTGCTCTGAGGCCTTGAGGAATAACACATTTAACTGTATGCTATTGTGAAGTTATATATACATATTATTTTGCAGTGTTAAATTTAGTTCTTAGCCAAACAAACCCTGAGGAAGGGGTTTTCCTGCCAAGAAAGCTGAGTTGAAAACAAGTCAACACTTGTTTAGCTCCCTTATCGGTACACATATCTACACACATCTGAAAAACATGTGACGGATTAATGTTACAACTGCCAAGATCAGTGCATGAAAGAAAATAAAAAAGAACTACACCAGAAAAGAGATGATGGAGAATAGAAGATGGAAAGACAATAATTGAGCTGCAAAAAATTCCCTTCTTTAAAAAAAAACCAAAAAAACACTAACAGGTGCATTTTCAAAAGGGCCATTCATTTGACTGTCAGACTCTATTGTAATGCTAATCATTTTCACCCTACAAAAGGTTAGGCCATAATGAAGGAGGGAAGCTGTGGTCTAAGCCTATCCTCATGCAACAAATCAAAGGTCAAAGCTAATGACCCTATACTCTCTGAGGTGTGTCTTGATCCCTCATATATGTGGGACTCATGGGTTACTTCTTGGGTCGTAACGTTGTGAACTTGTGCACTCACTTTGTTCCATTGGACAGATTGTTTCTGTGCACCGCTCTAGAATACAGGAGAATACAGGGTACAGAACAGCCACCTCTTGAGAAACTGATTTGATGTAGCAACTCTTGCCATTGGTCATGTGTCTATCAGGTCTCGCACGGAAGCTTCAGAGGTCCAGAGGGCGGTTGCGAGGCAGGAGGAATTGCATATCAGAGAGGTGGTGGAACTGGAGGGCCTTCCTCCCCGGCCTGATGAAAAAGACATCTATTTTCGCGCTCACTTATCAGATTAAGGTACATCATTCTGATTACCGCACGGGAAAGTACAGAAGATAAATGCCTGGGAAACCCACATAGGAGTGCAATGACTAATGATCGTCCCCCCTTTTTCCCATTCATTTAAATGTAATTTTGTCAAACCACTCAATAAAACATCTCCCCTTTAAAAGTTTTCATTTACTCCAGTTATAAGATCATGTTGAAATAACCATCTGACCTCTGAATGCTTTATTTAAAAAAATCAATGTTTCTTATGCTCAGTTTTTCAGAGGTGTGAATTCCATTAATGAAGTCTGTAAGTACAGTTTTTCCAAGTTGCAGATTGGCATACAACCTTGAATTAGCACTAAAGGAAATTGATCACTTGATGGTTCACCGCTGGGGATATCAGTATTTACCACTGTTATTAGGCAAAACGTCGAGCATCACAGCAAAACAACCCCTCAGGTTGGAAGCACTTAACGCGTCCGGTGTTTCCTTTTTTAGGTGAGTAGAGTGGCACTGTGGGCTCAGGTCCCACCAGCAAAGAGGGCTGCCACGAGCCTCCCCACCATAACCCCCAGCTCCCGCGCAACCAGCCCCAACGCAGCCTGTTCCCCTATCTATCAAATGCATCGTCACCAACTCCAGTCATATATGTCCCGGAACACACTACTCCATGTCCCAAAACCGCTTCCCTGGATCCACCTGAACCGCAAACTTAGCGGGGGAGGGGCTGGAGATGCGCGGGTCAAAGAGGATGTGGCCCTTAAATGTCTGAACCACCTCTGTTAGACTGGAAATACAGAGTGTGTGTGGAAATGTAATGAATTCATCAGTATTGCCTGTCGATTTGAACCCTAATCATGCTACATGATAGTTAGTAAAGGAAACAGGATAAATAGATAAATGTTAAAATCCTACAAGGCACAGGTCAAACAGCGTACGTCAGGTGTGGAATACAAACTGCATAGTGACGCACAGTGTAATTTATATATGCATTATAAATGCTTTTCGTACCAAATATCACCTTATTTGCATTGGAGGGCTATATGCAGTATCGTATACTAATCATTCTAGTACAGGTTGTACACAGGACAGGTATTATATACCTAGGATAAACGCTGTTGAATGATCTACTGCCGTTTTGTGACTCCTTCAGTGTAATTTGCCAAGACGTCCTCCTTGCCATCGGCCCCTTCACCTCCGGCTCCCTCTTCGCCGGGATCACGCCTTCCCCAGCAGCTGCCAGTTCTAACTGCCGGGGAATGTTCCTCTCTTGGGTACCATTCATCACAGGATAATGCCACTTTGTGAAGTACACAGCATGTAATGACGATGCGAGCACACATTGCAGGTTCATGTTGTAGGGCCCTATCTGATCCATCTTGGCAGCAGAAACGCATTTTAAGGAGCATGAATGGCCTTTGCAACATAGCGGCTTAAAGGGCGTAGGTAAAAACATACACCAGAAGGCCCTGCAGCTCACCAGAACCAGGGTGGGCGGCTGGCCTGTGCACTGGACAGCTGGGCTTGTTTATTCTGAGTGTGTGCATGTGTGTCTGAGCGAACATGTGTGTGTGTGTGTGTGTGTGTGTGTGTGTGTGTGTGT
>JAOVYW010000037.1:2184637-2196048 GCA_025775045.1 Hiodon tergisus | reverse complement strand
GTTTATTCTGAGTGTGTGCATGTGTGTCTGAGCGAACATGTGTGTGTGTGTGTGTGTGTGTGTGTGTGTGTGTGTGTCCAATTAAACACCTTGGTGTTTGCTAAGACCAAGACAACTGGACATACCTTACATTAGTTCAAGAGGGGGTATTGTACACCTATGCAAGGACAATTGCATGTTAAAAAACAAATGCTTGCCTTTTTAAAGTGGTGACAACGTTCTTGCGCTCTTTCGCAGTATTCCAGTTTTTATGCTTTAGAGAGTCTCAAAAACTTCTGGTCATTGTTAGTGTCATTATTATAATAATAATTACAGATATTACAAGTATATTTCAATATGATAATGATGTAAGCCGTGTTCTTTAGATTGCTTGTCATTTTATTAACTGACTACTGCACATCACATTTCTTTTATAATTAAGTTAAATATTGAGCATGAAGTTCTCTTTTTATACAATTTTTCAAAATGATGAGACAGATGTTTTTTTTTTCAAATTGGTACCGCGTTAAAAATTTGTTTTCATGTCTGGGGGAAAAAGCAGAAGGCTTTAATTATCTAAAACAAAACTCAAAAATCTGAAATTCTGCTTATGCAAATGTTCTGCATTAAACAGGAAATCTGCAAGCACAGGTAATTACTGAGAAGAACATACATGCTTCAGCAACAGAAGTTAGTGAGCGTCCCAAAAAAAAGTCATGCGATTATTTCCTGTCTCCCCTGCGGCTGCTGACTGACATAAATCAATTCATGCCTGGTCTTTTTCACGGGCAGAACGCCCAAAAGCACACCTTAGTTTTCTAAGTCTTTCAACTGGAGAGAGCCATGAAGCCTGCAGACTGCACAAACTGGCAACGGGTTTATCAGCTATTGGGGGCAGCGAGCGAGCTGGATGTTCAGTTATTAGATCCGTCCACTGTTAAAGTTCACAGCATGGTGATTTTAATTAGTGCCCTAATATGTGCGGCGGCAAGGCCCCCGGTAGTCCAGCAGTGTCAATGGATGCAGAATTAAGGACATCACTTCACTTGGAGCTTTCATTAAGCACACGCAATGCCAAAAGGTGACCAAAGACTCCTTTAACATTCAAAGGGCGGAAAAAAGACAATAACAAATTAGCATCTATTTTCCAAATGAATCCACCAGCGAAGAATTTGTTTTTTCTTTAATCTTTAATCATCCTTAAATGGCTTTACATGTAATATGGAGCGAATGATTACAGAGTGAGCGATTACAGCCAGAACGACGGACAAACCGCAAAGGATATGAGAGATCAAGTTTATTAGAGCTCCGTCTCTGGGAGATGAAAATATTTAATTCCCTTTTATATTGACATTTATTTAACTGCCACAAATGACAAAGCCCTGATTTAGCTGCGCCTTCTACTGTGGCACTTATCAAAGGGTTCGCACATTCCTTGACATTTATCAATTTTGCCTTTTGTAGACAACAGAAGAACACATTTTCTTTGTCCTCCCTACATTTATCACAGATTTTATATAAAGTTTACAGAGCCACACAGCTCTGTCTTCATACAGAAGACAATGAGAGAAGATAGCAGGTATTATTCATCACAATGAAATGCCTACAGGACGATAAATGGGTTCATTTTCTTTAAACCTCACGGGTTTTAGGGTTCACCTGGAACTGGAGCGTTTTTAGAGTTTGGTAACTCACTTTTATTTGACAGTGGAGGCTTTGTCTGAAAAAGCTTGTAGTCATCATAGTCATTACTAAAAACGCTCATTAGTCGATGGGGGCTATCATTATCTTCCTTGTGTGATAAGCACAGCACTGTTTCCGGGTTTAGAGATTAGATTAGGAAAGACATCATATAAGCAAACACGTTACATAGCTTTTAACAGTCTCCCTCTCTCATGACTCATGCTATTACTACTGGCATTCCATAAAGCCCCATTTCTCTGCTCTGACATAATATTTTACTATGGAAACAGTGACAGAGAGTAGGAGGCTTGTGATACTTTTTTTTTTTACAGTGCTCAATAGATTCAATTTGCAAGTGTTTTTCATACTTGCACAGGTTTTGCCTTCCAACTTCAAACTACTTAGCATAAAACAACAAACAGGATGTAGGCTAATCAATGGTAAAACCCTTGAAAACGCTTGCACCAAAACACGACGTGCAGCCCAACAGGACTTTCAACACCAGGCCTCGTCAGCACACTCCATCTGCACGAGTAGCCCTGGGAAAATGTGGCTGGAACGAGGACAGACACCCCATGGTCCCACACAAAGCCGGACCCTATGAGCAGTAATCTGAAACCTAATCTCCCTCACAAAGCCGCGTTTTGCACTCCCTCTCGCCGCCTGACTTCACTACATGCCATTCAACGTCCGGGAACTCTCACCCAAGAATCAACGTGACCGAAGCCAAGCGAAAACATAAAAACCAAATGAAAAACATAAACGCTGCAGTCCTTTGAAATATGGAGGGTCCCCCCGGCGCCTCGAGGATCTGACACGGCAGGAGAACGGACAACTACACGATCCCGTGTCTGTGCCCCGCCCCCCCCCCCAACCCTTTCATGTTCTGAGCACCTTACTCTCCTGGCCTAATCAGCTAGAACTGTGACTTTTTCTGCAGCTCAGTCAAACTTATAATCTCTGGAGGGGAATGTGTGCCCTATGACTCAGTTACCATAGCAATGTCTCTCAGTACAGCAATCGCTCAGATACATATTGTGCATCTGTGAGATAAGAGGTTAAAGTCTAGAGTGAATTTATTTTAAATTCTAACAGAGGATAACCAGGATTTTTTATATTAATTATTTAAACGGTACTTGTAAGATATTCTTGCCTGGTGCTACTCACTGACATGTATGGTAAATATATTTCTCTCAAAACCAAATATACTTAACTAATGCACGTTCCAGGCATGTAACATAGAAAAAAAAGAAAAATATCAGCAAAGCAGTTTATTCTAATATAGATTAACCCCTTCCTCTTAGGATTCATAATGCAGTGTTTGACCAATGCACAACTTTCAGTTTCAGTATGAAACTATGAACTAATCCCGAAGCTATTTATGCAAATTCATTTATCAGTTTAGTGTGTAGCATCAAGTGTATCTCAGTATGTGAAATCATACATAAAACCACCATTTACAAACTACAAGCAAAACTGGGCAATCCAGAACAATCAAGTCGCATGTTCACATCGTATTCACTACTAAAACGATGCCAAATATCTCTGCATCGTGTTTGATCAGACTTCTTTTCAGAATGTGTCTGCAAAAACAAGCAAGCATCTTAAGAGCACAAGGCTTTATTGGATAGAAAATGGTAATGAAAGCAGGGTATTTGAACATAAAAGAAAAGGATTTCTGGTGCCTACCTTTTGTAACCACAGTCTTATCCTTTCCTTGGGTGAATACCACAATCCTCTGTCTTTTTGTGTTCACTTTGGGTATCCTCTGGGATTTTCTTGCAATGTCTTCAATATCTTCTGTCTGTAGAAAACACATTACCCATCAGCAAGAATAATCATCAAAATGAAACTTCAAATAAATAAAATCTTCTGATCACATTCAATAAAATCAAGCCGGGATATTGCTGCTAAAGGTCTCAGGGCGTGAGTGCGACTAATTCAGGTCAGAGCAACTTCAACTGCGTGATTGGGCACGATCATCAAGTGGAGACGATTTCAGGATAACAATTTGTTCAAGGAATAAAATTCCTCAGTTAAATATCTTTAATTTGAAAAATCCTGTACATGTATTTAGTGCAAACAACATTAATATGGGTAGTTGCTCAATGAATCCTTTATTTTCAACGGCTTTAGCTAAGGCTATACAAAAACTGCTGTTATTAATACCGGTATTAATAAGTCACAACATCAAAAACAATAATTATCAATGATGATGATGACAATGATGATGGTTACATTTTTTTTTCTTGAGTCATTTTTCTACAGTTTTGATGTAATAAAAAATAATTAAGCCCATGTGCACACATTGAAAAAATAATTAAAAAATAATGAAGACCACAGCATAGTTAACTGTTCCAATAATTCTCCACGCTGACCCGTCAGGCAGATGGGCAGATGGCAGATGTCTGCTCTTGCCCCTGGGCGATCTTTTGAACGTGTCAAACTCTGGCTCAGAGACCAGCATGAAACCTGCTTAGTCACCTACGTCTTGTCTGATTTTCTGACTTAAAGGGCCATTTTCCCTTTTAATTCCTCTAAAACCTTTTCATTTTCAGAAAATCTGAAAAAGGCACGGATAAGTCAAAGAGAAAGGAGAAATCTAGCGGGTTAACAAAATTTATTCAACAAAAGAAATAAAAATAAACGTCAGCAATTGTCCCAAAGGAAACGCGATCTGCCAGCGAGCAGGGGGAGTGAATTTTGCATGTGAATTCCAATGACTTCCCTCTTTAACCTTTCTCTGTGTTCAGACAAAGCTCCAGCCACTGGGTCTGGGGCTATGGCGGCAGGCCAACTTCTCTGTCGCTGTCGTCATGCCAGATTGCGGCTCTGGGACCTTCCGTCATCACCGTTAGCAGCTCCTGGTGGCTTTGTTTCGGAGGACACGTTCCTTTTTTTGCGGTTAGCTACGGCTGCTTACACCCCTCTGTTCATTTCGTTCTGTTTTTGTCAGTCCCTTGCTTCGCTTCGCGTTTCCAACTAAATTTCCAATGAATTATCTCTTAAATGTTTAAAGTGGTTTTTCATATTCATGAGTCTGATATCTTCCTTTGATGTGAAGCTATTTGAAACTGCAGTTTCCTCAACGTGGCTATAGGCTGTTCACCTCATCTGGTAAATGAACAAATTTCAGGAAAACTAAAAAGTTGATTTCCAAATTGAAAGGAAATATAATGGACATTAAAAAAAATGTGTTCCATTGCAACTGATCTCAAATTAATATTTAATTTAAGATTTAAAACTATCTTGTATATTGCTCCCTCCCTTAAAACAGTGAAAATTGACACTGGATCTATTTGTGACCTTAAGGAATGACTGTAGATGTAAAACAAAGGAAAACTTGTCATTTATGTTTTGAAAGAAACATTCCATTCAAGATAAGTTGTAGCTCTTTCAATTATAGCAGTCAAATACCCAGGAAAACATTCCACTCATACACTAAACATTACATCAAATTTTACTTGCCGGGGGCTATTTCTTCAGATAGACGCTCAAATTCAAAATGAATGGCACACTAACAGACCTTGTTATGTTACACCAACAAAACAGATTTCAATTGTGTATGCAAGTATAAGATTACTCATATCTTACTTTATATCTTTCTTTCTGAGTCCCCAGAACAATCAAAATCTGATCCATTGAGGACAAAATCTGATCCATTGAGAAATGTGTTTCAAAAAGAGCCCTACGTTTCTATGGAATAGAAATTATGAATAATGACTTTTTTTGAAGAGAGATTTCAAAATTGAATCCATTATCCATTATATTGTACTGTATAAAAGCTTCATATTAATCCAACACTAATTTCAAAGAATTCAAAGAAGTAAAAAAATGGCCCTTAGCCAGCCTCAGTTTGGACATAAGTATTAAGTACATGCATACATACACTTGTAACAAGATCAGATCAATTATTTTCCAATATGGCAGATTAACAGAGCAATCTAAAGGCCTCACCAGTGGCAAAAGAGGACCACCATCACATAGCCAATGAAGGATGCTAAATGGTGACTTTACTGACGTCACTTCAAAAAAAGGCCATTCGAAGGGTAGAACACAGCAAAAGATGAGAGATGCTGTTACGGTAATGTGATTCGGAAGTAGGCTGGGTGGCAGTAGAAATCTGGACCCATAAAAGTTTAACACTAAATTAACAATATTTTCTCCCTGTGTTTTTACAAAATTAACCAACCAACGTTGTCAGTAAGCAATAGCATGTAACTGCAATGCCATTCATTCACAATGGGAAAATTAAGGCTGGTTGGATCAGCTGGTGAAGGGGCCTGCCCGAGTGCATGATGGGCTCTATGATTCAGATTCTTAGCGCTAATCATGTCACTGCCAGCGCTTAAGTAGTGCTTAACAGGAAGAGAACACACGTTTTTTTAAGACAATATTGATTCAAATTCACGACATCTCACACGCAAATGATTGCACATGTCGCAAAAGAAGACTGCAATAAAGTGCTCAGGTGAATAACGATGAGAAAAACGTCTCTTATCTCCCTATGTAAAACCATGATTGATCTATAAACTAACTGCCTTATTGTGAGAGCGTTCAACTGGCTTCACTCATTTTGTTTCAGTGGCCTGCATCGAGCTCTGTTTCATATGTCTTTTGTCAAAGACATACATTCACATACCATTTCACGAGTGTTAATCTCCACTCCAATGAATCTCCATTAAATCAACTAATTGTAAAACAATGACACCGCTAACAACAGCAGGGTTACGAAAGGATGTCCCTAAATTACATATAATGAACAGAGAAAGACCAGAGTAGCTTATGTCAAATCCCTTATTGGTTTTGTGAAAATAATCAGGGCGCCTCATTTGCAAGTCATCTCCGCGCATCAGGTCCTGACTGCAGAAGAGGTGAGTGCAGAAGGGAAACAGGGTGTGTACTTGTTTAATTATGTTTATAAGCCTTACTGTGGATATATGTGGATATATCAGCTGGTGTCTGCCCATACAAAAAAGGAAAGCACAGGAAAGTACGACATTCAACTAATTAAACTTCCAAAACTGTGGGTCAATATAACTTCCATCGTATTTCTTAACACACTTAATACTGTCAAAGTGCTTTTCTTAAGTTAAATTTAAAATAAAGTCCCATTCATTTCAATTCATGGTTGATGTTTTGATCAGCCTTAGTTCAGAGTATAGATTTCCTAAATTTCCTAAATGTTGGAAATAAATTTCCAACATAAATAATATAATTTTATTAACTCTAATACAAATCAAACCACGGGAAAAACAGGGCAAAAAAATAACCTACCTTCTCTAAACCTATCCCTACCTAACGTCTAATAAAACACCACTGGAAAAAATGTATTTACAGAATATGCCAGTTGAATTTTTGCTAAGTGCTACAGCAAATGAACTTGACATAGGTGTCAGTATCCCGTTGTGAGTGACGATTTTAGCTTCATTTATTTACATTTTGGGATTCAAGCTTCTTCTCTGTCCTTTCCTCTTAGTTGTCACTGCTGTCAAGATTTACTTTACATTCCAGTCGCGCTGATCCCACCTTTAGTGATTCCAGAAGATAATTATTCATACTGAGAGGAAACAGATTGAGGAGCGCTCTATATTTGAAAAGATAAGACACTTAAAGTGCTTAAGCATATCATTCCCAACTCACATTTACTTTCTTCCTGAATATATGCGTAAAAGCAGTAATGGAATCCCATTACAAATCTGACAGTAGAATACTTTTTAATTGAGGTAGCAAGCCCCTTGTTCCCCTCAAATATTTAATGTACTACCAAACACTATAATTTGAATTTACATATTCTAAAACCACAGGTGGCAGTAATTCAGTTATTAAAAGGAAGCTGTACTGTACAATTTGGTGTTGAACAGTGCTAGAGCAGTGAAATCTCCCTGGGTGTAATGAAGCTAATGAGGTAGCTTTTTAACTAAACAACCTGATAGGCCTTCTATTTGCAGTGGAAGGTTAAAACCATGCCTAACTTCTCAGCTTCCCAAGAGGCTTTTCAAAATTCAATAAATAACATCTGTAGGCGATATTGGTTGCAGACCTAGCAGAGTGCGTCATAACATAGAGCTGGCTGAACAAAGAAACCATGACGACTGCCAGGTTTCCATGGCAACTGCTGCAAGACCTGGAGAGTATAATAGCACATCAATCACTGTCCAAAAGAACTTCATTATCAGCAAAAATAATCCTTTAGGATCTATTTAGCGAGCAAATGTCAGTCAACTCACCTCAAAGCCTTGCTCTCTGGCAAAAGTGGCAGCCTCCTAAAATAAAACAAAAATTAACAGTTAATTAATGAAACTGGCATAGCGCAGGCTGTCATACGATGTAAGCCCAGAGACATCTCACATTCTTCCGGCACTTATCTCAAGCGGTATGTAATTTATTTTTATTATTACGTCTTGTAAAACAAGTCTGCATTGCCTGCTCCTCAATTAGTATTCCGAAAGCAAGAACCTGCTCTGATCATCCCATTGCATTTCTTAACTTATAAAAGACAACACCTTGTCAGCTTTCAGCCTCCAGCCATTTAACCGCAATTCTAATTCAGGGGATAATATGATACAAACTTCGCCCCCGTAAAACATGTTTTACAGGGACACCGTAATGACAAAAGGTATAGCAATACGGCTTTAATTACCAGCTATTTATGAAAATACACACATCTCTTGGTTTAATCAGTAGTGGAAAAGCTGTGAAAATTCTTCACATATAAAATCAAATCCATTTACTGTATTCACTGTTGATCCCAGAGAGTACAGTAAGTTAATGCTATGGTGCTAAATTATCCAATTATGTTCCGAAAGGTCTTCCTTTTCTTTCAGCGTTTGACCTTGGGGAGATGTTGACATCCATGCCCTTTAGGAAAAGGAGGAGGTGGGGTGAGGGGAAGCAATAAGGTCAGTGGGTCCCAGGGGGCGGCCTGCAGCCCGTCTGCCACGGGTCAGCATAATGGAGTCGCGGATGCATCAATTAATATGCCACACACAGATGAACCGGCTTCAGCCCAGGCAGCACGCCCGGCACCAGTTAGGGCTTTGTGCTAGGCAAACGCGAGCGGCTACGCCTGAAGAGACGTCCGCTGTCCCCCTGAGGTTTCCGGTCGTCGCCTCCCACAGATGCACCCACCTTAGCCATTTGCGGAGAGAGTCCCCGGCAAACGCTTGGCGGAAATCCAGACCGATAGGCTCGGGGGCTCAGTTGGGTAACCGAATCAAATCCAATGCGCTGGCATAATGTGGGTTTAACTCGTTTCGTACCCAGGAAAGTGGGGAAATAAGACAGGAGACTGCAAGGGGATCTATTGGCATTAACAAGACAAAAGAAAAACCACAAGCATGGATGCTGATTTAAAAAAAAAATCAAACGAAACTTATCAGAAATACTTTATTGATCCCCGAGGGGGAATTCTTAATATGAACTCCGGATAGCAGATAAACGAGCCATTTGATGGCAACATGCATTTGAGTTTAATCGAGGAATGCGTAAACCTTACTTTTATTGCAGGGCAAAAAGGCACTATATTATACGTACACTCCTGCTTGCATCAAAACTAAATGACATGGTAGGAAACTCTTGGATAAGCATCCTCTCGTGAGATCGTTTACAAGTTTGAGCTCTATGCCTCTGTGTGCAATCTTCAGCAATTAAAATGAAGACGGTTTACTATACAGATTACACGTAAGGCTCTGCTGCCAATCGGGAGAGCTCAGAGTAGCTATTTATCACTCCCAGGGTAAAGAAGTTCCAGCTTGATGTGGACACCTGTTCTAGTGAATGTGTTATTGAGATGGATCTGCACACCAAGTAATTCACTTTTTCCGCTCGTACGTTCCATGTCACCAAAATACCTTTTTGCTCTCTTTCTGAGCTTTAGGTTTATTTTGAGCCTCCTGTAAGGTGTTCTTAAAAGTAGTATGGTTTATCATCTGTGCAATCATTTTGTAATGACTCAATAATGGCTTTGCTTGTTAGAAAACCAACAGGGGATTATGCAGGTTGCACCTGGAGAACACAACGGCAACAGCCACAGCAGACTAAATTATAAATGCAGAGATAAGTTGCGTATTATGTTGTCTGCTTCTCTGTGATCAATTTATAAGCATTAAGCTTAGAACCAGAAAAAAAAATAGTTTCACATAGAATATAATTCAAACAGTAAAAAGCGTGTTAATGAAACTTGAAACGGTGGAAAGCCTAACTCCCCAAGGCCACTCGGGAGGTAAGTGTTAGCATGACAGGGTCAGCCCGAGAGTAACACAGTGGCAGAGACTGAATTGTGTTCAACATGGGAGTGCTGAGACCAGTCCAATAAGTTATTTGCGCTAAGAATTTCTTTCCTGTTAGTGATTGTACAACGAATGGGCTGCTATTGGGGGTCTAATGTGAAGCGTGTGGCAGGTGTGAAGAGGAAACTGATGAAAGGAAAACTGATTGTCATGGTGGATTCCTTTGGTGTGTGTTAAGCCTCTTACATCTCTCACATCTGTCTGACAGGTTAACAGATTACGGTCCCCAAACAGATGGAAGCCTACCATCAGAAGGCAACCACCGAGGAACTCCATCAACGTAGTCAGAGACATGTGAAATCTCGATTTCTTTTTAGACTGCATATTAATTTAGCGGCAGACATCTTGGAACGGCAAATGGATGGATATCAAACCGGACCCTGGGCTTTGCGCTAAGCGCCGATTTAAATTCCCCCGTCGCTGAACGGAACGGACCGCTAATGGTTGAAACGAGGGGGCCGTAGATGGCATTAGAGGACAGAGGTGAATTGTTCCAACTCCGCTGAATACAAATGACTTCTTCTACCCGAGCGCCATGGCTTTTGCATCTGCAAGCCCCGCAGTGTTCAAGTTACGAAGTCTCTTTCAGCACCTGGACGCACTCAATGCCAAAACAAACCCATTGAGGACAACAGGGAGGGTTTGATATTCTCACTCAGTCCACGCTTTGTATTTCCGTTGGGAAGCAAAGCCTGCAGCCTAACCAAAGCAGCCTTTTGAGTGAATGTGAAAATAAATTCTAAGAAATGCTGAGAAACCACATCAAAGTAAAAGTTTACTGAATCAATTACCGCACACATTCACATTAATCAAAGTCATGAAATGAACATGTTAATCACAAGCACAGCACTGCGGCATGCAATCTGTAGACCTCTGTAGGACATGCAACCTGTTGACCTCTGTAGGACATGCAACCTGTAGACTTCTGTAGGACATGCAATCTGTAGACCTCTGTAGGACATGCAATCTGTAGACTTCTGTAGGACATGCAATCTGTAGACTTCGGTAGGACATGCACTAAGGAGGTGGCAGGGATTTCCACGATCCAGTCTGACAAGAATCTCTTCTCTTATGTTAAGATTGCTAGGGGGTCAAATGCCTGTCCTTCTCCATTAGATTACACAAAACCTAGCCACATTTTGTCACTCCACAGCAGTTGTACAACAACTTTTAAAAAATTTAGAAATGTCATGTTAATATCACCAGCAAAAATAATTTGAGGATATGTGGATATATAGAGGCACATGAGGATATACCTATACATAAAGTCTAGAGTCAATGTATTTGACTGAATAGTGTATCGGAGTAAAAGGGCACACAAACTGTTATGATGCAAAACAAATAAATCAAATAAAACATGAATAAATTCTGAAAACGAATCACCGGTCCCTAGGGCACAAATATGTTTATTGAGGTATTAAACTGGTATTCTGTTTCTGGACATGTTTCCCCTTTCTT
>JAOVYW010000037.1:2138867-2179558 GCA_025775045.1 Hiodon tergisus | reverse complement strand
TTATATTTAATAATAAATATTAAGAAGCCTATATGCTCGTACAATGCAAACAATGATTAACATCAGCGATTCAACCGTTTTAATGGACACATTACACGCAGCTTAGAAAGGATGGTATTTTGGATCAATAGTCAACAAAGCTGAATGTATGCACGACTTTGGAGAAAAAACGGATGGGAGGAGGAAAAGCCGAACAGAAGCGCAACCCTCCGCCCAACAAAGGCACGAGGGGCGACCGGAGGAGAACAGCGGTGCGTGAAGGCTGGAAAGCACAGGAAATTCCCAGAGATCTCTGTTTCAGAGCGGTTTATCCGCGATCCGCACCAAATGGTGTGTACTCTAGGAGATAATGTGCTAAGAGCACCGGGATGCCTTTCAAAGGCTTGCTTATGCCCGGGTTGTGGATGCCACATGGAAGGAGTGTGCGGTTAATGAGCAGGGGGGGGGGAAATCACATTTCCATGGGTCACACATCCTTTCACAGCTATCCCTGGTTCTGCCAGATCCTTATCGGACAAGCTATCGAATTAGCAGAGCTGGCACAAACAGGCAAGTGTCAAAAGCTCTTCTTTTTGTCCTTAGGTCATTTATTTTTAACCATCTGCAACTGAGCAGTGTAATGCCTTTTGCAATTCATTTTTAATTCTTTTCCTTCACGTTTCCTGTTTTCAACATCACATGCCAGTCCCTCGGCATGACTAGGGCTACACATCGTTAGAAAGGAGGGTGTTTGTCATTTAACACTAATTATTTAACTCAATCAGATCTATAGGGGAGTTAAGTCAGACACTTCCCTTTGCATGGACTAAGCAGGACTGTGGAAGAATAGGTTAATTCGAAGTGGCATCACTGAAAATGCGGCCATCAGGGGAGATCAAATTACAGGGCAAACATTGTGCCAGTGCTACACTGCGGAATCCGCTTGTGCGTGTGTGTGTGTGTGTGTGTGCGCGGGCGCATATGTGTGTCTGCCAGGCAGAGGGAAAGGACAGCTAACTGAGCCAGCATGCACAAACTACCCATTCCAATTAGTGTCAGTCATATTAGCTGCTGCATTTGAATGCGATACCTCGTTTATGACATTTAAACTGCCCTACTATTAAATATACCACGTCTTCATTTGTGTGTTAAAATCCAGCCTCTGACTTAAAAAATTTCTTGCTGTATTTTTTCCGCTGCTCCCTTCGGTAATTGCTCTCCATCTGATGATTTGCCTCAGGACCCTGATTTCCTAGCAACCGCCTGCCACCAAACATTTGGCAGAACTTCAACTTTCTCTTTGTGAAAGATGGCACTGCTGTTTCTCTGCCCGACGTCTGCTGCTGTCTCTGCTGCTGGATGGGCTCGGCAAAGCGCTCTAATAATCCTGTTTTCATCCAATCACACAATGCAGGAGCTGGCACCTTGAGACCCTCTGCCAAATATCATCAATCACCAGTTTAACACACTCTGTTTTTTTTGTAATCAGATTTAGAGATTAAAGGCTGACAAGTGCAGGCATAATATTTGTTTAATGAAAATCCACAAAATAAAATACTATATCATTGTTTTCCCAATCAGGGGATGGCAAAAAGAAATCTCGCTTTAACTTAGGGATATTTGAACGCACTAGGCAAGGTTAATGGAAATTACTGCCAGAAGAGGCATTTGTAAACATTAGCCGGGACATGCCACAGTATATTAAGTGCAAATGGCTGCGGCGGTGTGTTTGGTTGGCATTAACAGCACTAAAGAGAATTATCCTGGGTTTCAGCAGGCAACGGGTGGGAGGAATACACAGTGTCGAGATGTCGAGCGCTGAGAAAGAGCCTGTAACCCTTTCAATGCTGCTCGAGTGCTTACACCGCATACTTCCTCGGATATAAGAAAATCTCAGCCAATTTAGAGGGAATCTTTTGTGTATACTAACGCAAAAGGGTTTGATCAGGGACCCACCCGGACGCCGTTTCTTTGAGAAACACTGCTCTTATACATGGTGTGTTCATTCACACACAGTCCTCAGACTGTATCCCCTTCATTGCGAGATTTTGCTCACTGGTTGCTTATTTATTTTTTAAATGCTCTCAGACGCCCCCCCCCCAACAGAAATCAGCATCCCACTCATCGTGCAACGTGGCTCTAAGCCACAGTGTCCCCTTCACTGTGAAACGCTGCTCCCAAGAGGCCTTTCATGTTAAGAAAATATGGAAACGTATACATTTCCCCATAAATAAAGGCCTTTTGGAATGCAGTAGCATGCTGCAGCACAACTGAGGGGCTTCTCAAAGAAGTATTTAAATTGTGAGTTTTTTACAAAAATAGGATCTATGACAATCCCCATCAACTCACCCCTGTGGCAATTTATCGCAGTCAAAATTTGTCAAAAAATTCCCAAAACCAGCTACCTCCAAAATGTCCTTCCAGGCCAACCTGTGCCCTGTCCTTAGTGAGAAACCTTGAGGCAAATGTCCATGTATCAACTTTAACCGCCAGGCATAAACCCTAAAACATTTTTAATACTGTGGGTCATCCCAAAAGTGCTAGGGGCAAAATCCCACTGCTGACACCACCTTTTATGGAGCTTGCACACTCTGGATGTAAAAGGATTAAAACACAACGGGCAAGTATTAAATATACAATGTTATAAAGTAAAAAAAAACTTTATCTAAGAAATCATCCAATGGTACAAACTCAACAGTGGACTGTTATTTTCTCCTCCACTGGCTAGCACACCAGAACTTAAATAGAATGCTTAACAGCAGGCACAGCTGAACACATTCCAATCTAGTGCCAAACTACAATAGGCATCACCAATCATTCAGTTAAAATCAATTAAAACTATTAACACAAACAAACAAATGTTGAGTTATTTTGATCTGGTGAAGGGCTTTTCCTTGATTTCAGTAACTGCAAAATGAGGAATAGCTTGTGTATCAGTGCATCAGCAAAATCCTTTTCCCCAATCAAGAGCACGTAGGTCATTAGATCCAGAAACTTAAAATTTGATCTCAGTGGATTGGGGGAGCCAAACTGCCAATTTCACCCCCTTGCTCTGTCGAAGGTGTGTGTGTATGTGTGTGCGTGCGTGAGTGTGTATGTGTATGTGTGTGAGTGTGAGTGTGACAGGTGTGAATTTGTGGATTCCAGCCTGGCAGGGCAATGGATAGGATCGGACAGGCCTGGGGTCGCGGGCAAGAGGACAGGGAACGGTGTAGCTGTGGTCCAACAGCTGGGAGGAATGGCTGGATTTTCAATGAATTCACCTGCTGGGTAATCAATTTCCACACTTCTCCAACAGCTGCTTGCTTGTTCAAAAAAACAAAAACAACAACAACAACTGGAAGAGCCTATGATATAGACGGAACGGAACGCGTTTGCGTATAGAATATATTACGCGTGTCTGGAGGTCGCAGCGTCATTTTGCCTTTGAAAACCCAAAGAAAAAACCAGGAGGGAGCTGGGAGCTACATCAGATACGTTCATTGTGGTCTCCTATGTGTGCCGCATTCCTGTCTGTTCTATTACTATCCCCCAGCTTCATTCAAACTCCAAAAAATTAATAAATTCATTGGAATATGTTGGCTTTCAAAACTCAGCAAAACAATGCTGATGAGGGATGAAAAAATACTTCCTTTAAATAAAGTATTCAAAGAAATATATAATGTGAACAAAGTAAGAAAAGTTTTTTGCACAGGAACTGAATTTCTCAAAATCTAATTCTGAATTTGTAATATTTGACTCTGGTTTAAGATTTTTAGTGCAGCACCAAGGCTACACTTGCTCACTTTTAGCATCTGACAGTGGTTTTGTCTCAGGTCTAGTCCTCCTGGACTTGAGTGTTTCATTCCATACCGTATATCATTAAATTATCTTGAACAGTTGTATATGGAGGCATTGCATTTAATTTGCTATAATCTTCCCTCGCAGATAGGCATCAGTTTGTGGTAATAAAAAGATACCGTATCAAGTTCCATAAAGGTGTTGAACGGTGTACCTCAGAGGTCTGTGTTAGGACCACTACTGCTCTCAGTACACATGCGTCCGCTCAGAGAGGTTATTGAAGACAGCATGCAATCAAATCACACTTTTATGAAGATGACACTCAAATACATGTCAATAAAACCAGATGAGGCATATCAGGTTCCTCCTCAAATTTGCAGTGTTTTGCAAGTATTGCACGTGGCAGAGTGTTCTCCTTTAGAGTTCTAATTTTGTGGAATAATCTTCATCCATATGTGCCAGAGTCAGACTCATTACCTTTCTTTAAATCTAGGCTAAAAACCCATTGAACCTATTCTGTCAGGCTTTCTGCTTAACAGAAGCCCCAGTAATGCCGTCATGAATTGTACCGATTAGGCTAGTCCAGATTTATGTAATAATGCTGCATCTTAACTAATAAATTGCAAAATGTAACTCCTTTATTGCCCTCTGTCACTATGTTTCAATCTCCACCATCTGGGGAAGATTTCCCAGCCCTGGCCTCAAACCATACTTTCCGACCATGAGTTGTCCAGTCCCAGGGAACAGTAAACTTTTCCACACCACTGGAACCCACCAGATCAGACCATCTACTGAATTCTCACCTCTCCCTGACTGATAGCAGTCTTTTCTGTCCTTTTGCACTTCTGTTTTTGTACTCTTAAATGACTTAACCTGGCCGAACAGAGAAGGGAGTTTTACCCCTGTAGAGTACAGTTTCCTCTAAAGGGTTCCTCTTCTAGCTTCCCATCTTAGGGAGTTTTATCCTTGCTATAGTTGCTTTGGCATGCTTTCAGGAGTTTAGGCCATGGTTCCACATTAACTGCCCTTGTTTCTGCGCTTACACAATAATGTTAACGTTGCTGCTTCTATTCGTACTCGTTGTGCTGCCTTTATTATTTGTGATGTTAAGATCTTAAAAGTGCAACGCAACTACAAAAAGTTCCGATGAAAATAATCAATAACCAAACAAACAAGCAAATAAATAAAATTGATTGATATTTTAATGGAATCCGGTATCAAAATCTCCAAAAACCATAGAAAAAAGGTGCCTAGGCTCTCATTTACTCAATAAAAAAAAAACTGATATTATTATTATTATTATTTTTCAGAATTGAATTATGGCTGTAGGGATGATTTTACATTCATTAGACAAAGTTAAACAGGGGAATAAATGAATCCTACAGCTGCTACACAGTGACTGACAATTGTATGTAACCCACAAATGTCTATTCTAATTACAATCCCTCAAATACATAGCGTGACAAACCTTCATTCTCCACAGCATTTGATGAGGAACATATCATCCCAGACAAAGAATATTTATGACTTCTCATTGGGCATTTTTCCGTTGTATCACAAAATCTCTGATCTCTGATCTCTCTCTCAAATATTTCACCTTCACAAATCACAGCGGGGTTTGAAACAACCCAAAACAATGAAACAATGTACCGACAGCCATTTTATTTATTCCTTCTTCATCACATTCCTCCGGTGCACCCAATACGCAGCGGCAGGATGAATGATCCCTCGTCATTGTGACAGAATTGTTTTGTCAGAATGTTACCAAACCTCATTAAGTAAAGCCAAGGGTAGGGCATATCGAAGGAAATTGCACCTATAATGCATGTTGTGCGACAGACATTGAATAGCATCACGGGGTTCCCACTGTTTCAAAGGCATTAGGATGCAGCAGTAGGAAGGAATTGGGCCATTTCTAATCATTCGTCCAGTTTGTAAAGCAGACCCACCTTGCGACTAAAATTCAACAAACAAAGTCTTGAACACGCAGACAACCGTAAGCCGTTTCTGAATCGAAATGAATGGGGGCAATTTTGACAGTCCAACATCTAAACCAACATCTCGCCTCCAGGCTTCTGGGCAATACTTTCGTGCTGCCCTCACCCAAAGGGCCGCCCAGTTTTAAAGTACGATGGAAAAATAGTAAAAACTATCTGCATTGGAGAATAGCGTACTTACTGCAATGTAGTAGACATTGGCCCTATCCACCAACTCCCAGTTGCTCTCCAGGTCTAGATGCTTTTCCTTTTTGTAACAATTTGCTGCCGCCAGGTTGGCGACCAGGGACCTGGAAACGGAACGCAAAGTAACAGTCAATCTCATATGTTCTTTCTCAATCCAATTACATTGAAAAAGACACTTGCTGCAGAGTCAAAAAAGGTGATACCATCCTTGGGTGTAATATTGCCTTGTTTCCTTGTTTATAGCCGCCGATCTAATCTCATCATCTGACACAGCCTGACACAATCTGTGTTTCAGGGGCCGTGGGCTCCACTCGGCTGGCATATATAGATTGACCTGTAAAGCAGCTGTCCCAACCCTGAAAGCAGTCAACCGTAGCAAACTTCAAATCAAACATTCACATCGGAGCGAGAGGGGAAATTTTGATTGATAAACGAAAATATAAATCAATTATAGTTCAACAGCCCTTACGGGCTTGTTATGTTAGTAGGTTCAACAGCCCTTATGGGTTTGTTATGCTGGTCGTCGGGTCAGCGGGAACAACATGATCCCTGTCTGATTTATATAAAAGCCCTGGCCTCGCTGTCTCAGCAGATATCCTCAGCGATCTTCACTTAAATCAATAGCAAATTTTCAATATCACAGGAAATGTGATGCAGCAAAAGGCACACAGCTTTCAAAGCCTTGATCGGAATTCCCTCCTTCTAAATCACATAGGCTCATATATAACTCTAAGATATGCACATTATGGCACCATTTCTAATCCGGCACTATAAGCACTTTTTCGTTTAACTGAGCTATGCAGCTGGAAGCTGAGGGCCCATAAGAAACATTAGAGGCTTCCCACTGAATTGTAGCTGACCTTTTCATGTGCCATTCTGAACGTCAACTATCCTTCAGAGAGTAGTAAAGGAGGAACAGCACTGCACACTGGCGAGAAAGTCAATGATTGACTTCATCTTCAGGTGCAACGGTTGAAGGCTGAATAAGAGGGATCGTTTCGGGGGATTATTGATCCTCAAATGGCCTGTCATAGAGGAGGGGACAACGGCAGGATGTTACGAGACCTCTGCTGGTGTTGGCGCCATGCCGGTTGGGGAAAGGGGGGGGGGTGGTTGAGGGCTTGCCCGCTGGGCCGACTGACAGGTGGAGAGCGGTAATGAGCAGAGCGCTGGTCTGGGTTTGCAGGTCTCTGAAGGCCAGCATGTTTTCAAACGCGACTCAATTAAAAGGAAACTTTAAGAAGAGAGGCCAATCCTGTCTGGCCACATGGTCTGCCATCCAAACATAAAAGTACTGCTGTACTCACACTACCCCTGCTGTAATTTGTGCCCTTTTTCAAGCCATATATTTGAAAAATAATATTATCTCATACCTCATATTATATTATCTTGTGCTAAATTTTACAGATTTATTGCTCAATGATCGTTGTATTTTTGCGAGATGAAAAATTCCCTGACAAAAGAGTGACCGACCATTGGCAAAAGATTAAAGTGAACTTAGGTTTAAAAGTACAGTAGTTAAATTGAGGTAACTGGAGTAAAATTGACATAATGATGTGTCGGTCTGTAACTCTATCTGGCCCCACTCCAACATTTGGAGGCAGCAAGACCTACAGCAGACTCTTACCCCCAAAATGTTGGCAGGCTGAAAGCTGAATTTCAGACAATGCGGGCCGCTAATTCCAGATAGCGGGATTTCATTCAAGGAACCATGGCCTACTGCACAGACAGCAGGGTGGTTGGTGGTTGGTCTCGGGCGAGGGGGATGAGACGCCTCCTAAGAAGGACAGGTTCTAATATCATATCTAGCAACATAGCACGGTTTAACTCAGGATATGTTTTGGCCAAGCAGAGCACTGCAAGGGCTGTAGGCATACAGTTTTGAACAGAAACTGCTGTTCCTGGAAACCTGCTGCTGCCCTTTTAAGTATCCGTTGTGAGTGTTTAAAAAAATTATATATCCTCTGAGCACCAACTTAACAGAGGTATTTTAAAACCCTAAGAAGTGTAATTAATAATTGTCATCCTCGTGGGGTTAATCCTGTTTCATATTTTTTTAAACAGGGCAATTGAATGATATTGTTTAAAAATCAAAGATTCCCACTTGTAACAAATGACTCATAACAGGATACATTTTTAGTCTAAATTAAACCTGGTTCGAATGAATGAATGAGTGGAAAATTGATATTTTAATAGTCAAAATCCTGTCTGACCTGTCTTCAACTGCACATAGATATTCATCCTTCGAAGGAATTATCTTAAACTTTGCTATTATGACATGCATTGCAATCCTTAGAACAAGAAATAATCAAACCCATTATGAAGACACCAGATTTAGACCCCAATTAGACCTTATGTCAACCGCACACAATTTTTTTTATAAATATATAAATAACACTGGAGAAATTTTATACTTCATAAACTCCTATAGATGATATCCAGACAAAAATTCAATCAGACTTCTAATTTTGTCAGAGCACTGAGACGGCACTTGCAAAAACTGTTAATGAGCCTTCCGAGTGGCTCAGTCGCAAAAGGCTCTCACCCGAGTGTAAAGCGCCACCCGGGCTGAGGTGGGTTAAATTGGCGGGGCTTATTGGGGCTCTTCGCTAACAAGCTTCTCCTACCGGCTTCCCGGGCGGCCTACAGGCTGACAGTACCGTTTGGCGGGACTTGCCTGTCATACGGTCATGTCTTAAACTCCTCTACAGAGACGTGTGGACTGCAGCATGTTAAATGGTAAAGATTGCTGTAAAGATAGTTGGTTGGAGGAACCACTTGCAGCTTTCTCATTGCCCTGTGGTTGTGCCGGTAGCCAAAGCTAAAAAAAACTCAAAATTTTACAGATAATTTCATTCAGAATTAGAAGCCAGACTGTTTGTCAATCGTTAAATCTAGATGAAAACTAAAAGCTTAAACTAAAAGGTAACTTGATGAGAATTCTAGTTGAGTGAGCCTTTTTGTGTGAGATCCCAGACCCTCCTAAAGGTTGGCGGAATTGTCCCCCCCCATCTCTATTTAAAATTCTACCACAGCCCATCCTTGCCGAAGCTTCTGGCCACAGGACTGTACAAATTATTCTCACGCCGTTACTCCGATTCGCTTGATTTGCTCACCCCATCATTCTCTCCCAGTACCTCGGGGCTGCAGGAAACAACTCTTCACCCTGAACATCAAGTCCCTCCACCGGTATTTACGTGCCATGAGACGCCAGAGACAACCCCAGGGCCAGAGGGCAACTCTCCAACTCAACATTCATCTGCAGTTGGACAGCCTAGTCAAACAGCTTTTCCACTCACTACCTAAAAAGCACCAGAGATTGCCTCACACATAAAGTGTCACTGTCTAGGATGCCCCTGGATAAAACAAAGCTGCTTGCTCTGATGTTCACTTTCAGGTCATTTTTAAACAGCTGAATATTTTATGAAAAAATATCAAATTAATTACCTCGCTCAGATGAACAACAGCTGTTACACTGCCGGGATTTGAACCGGTAATGTTCTGCACACAAGCCGAATCCCTGAACCAGTACAACAACTGCTGAATGTTTTTAAACTTACAAAACAAATTCTACGAGTACATAAATAATGTTTCTTAATACGCTCCACTGAGATTTAAAGTTCAGAGGCGTAAGTGGTTGCTTTACGGTTTTTGTCCTCCAGAGATTTTTCACCAGGCGCTTAACCTCTTGTGTGGGCTGTGTAGCCTAGTCTTATCCCTCACCCTGACCGTGTGTGGTGGCAGGATCTTGACGAGTCGAGTTGCATCGGCACAATTACCGAGTTTCACTCCAAGTTGGAGCGAAAACACAAAAATAATTGGCCATTCCAAATTTATGAAATGAATAAAATAAAAGGGTGACTGTCAAGAGAAGATATCTGTAAACAGTAAGCAACGACAAGGACCTGTCACCAAATGCCTTTTGGAAGCTGTAATTACAAGGCAGCAGCTCAGCTTTAAAGAGATGTTTCAAGTGTGAAAAACAATTTCCTTTTTTTTTTTCTTCTGTCGGTTGAAATTTTTCCCCCCTTTAATCTTTTAGGTTCACTTTTAAAATAGATGGCTGTATTATTTCAAAACATTTTTTATAGGATGGGGATTCATATATATACTGAAAATGACAAATGTACTAATTTGACCAAAGATAATATCAAGACTTAGGCCGACCATTATTCATTTGGTTTGATTGGACTCTAACAGTAATAATGCAGGGGTGCACAATAGGTTACTGCGGTGAATAGGTAATAGAAAAAAAAACAAGCTAAAATCTTGAAAATAATTTACCGAGTTAAAAACTGGTCGAAAGTGAATGTTGGATAATCATAGCCAAAATCCACAATATGTGCAGACCAATTCATTGTCCACAAATTTTTCCCAGGATCGGGGGCAATCCAACCAAGATGTAGCCTAATGCTTAACATTTAGCGTTTTTCAAAAAGCAGATACCAATGAGTTTCTGAAGTGCCGTAAAACGTTGAGGATAAAGCCTCGGTTCATCAGACAACGAATCAGACTAATTTATCACGTGATTTCTTGGTGATTGGTAAAGTGTTTCCATCCTCACGCCTTTAGCCACATCGGTAAGTTCGTTGCCTTTGGGGCTTCAGATTTCGGGTCTCACGTGCGACGTCCAAGAATAAGCACGTCGCTAACTAGCTACCGCTGTCCCCAATGCATCCGTTTAAACCGTATCGGTTTGACGTGTTTGCAGAGACTTTGGACGGTATTATATCACTCATCTGGGCCTGAGTCATGCTCCCCTTTGTCTTCATTAACATCACTGCCAGCATTGGCAACGAGTCGTGAAATATTAGGTGTTTCTGAGCGCATAAGCGGCTTCCACATTTACAGATGCATATGACTCATTCAACATTAATAATTCTCTCTGAATCACTGCTCGACATCTTGAAAACCTATTGATGAAGAGATGAAAATTTGGTTGAATATCAAGATGAACTCTCTGGAAAAAAAAAAGGATTTTAGGACACCGGCTGTTGATTTGCAGGATACAGGCTGCGTGAGGCCATTTAATATATTTTTTGCTGCTTAACTTAGGGCATTTTACTTGCAGTTCAGCCCCAACTAACAAAAAAATATTAAAAGTTTTTAATGTGGGGATTATGTTCATGTCTATAAACAAAAAGCACAAAAAGTCCAACAATAAGAGATCCATCACCAATCTGGGCTCCTATACTTTTCTTTTTTGCTTTATTCCTCATACATGAAGTAGACCACACACAATTCGGACCGGATCGGAGCCGAGATTGTGACTTACAATGCAATGTTAATGAGCTAACATGCCTGCAACCAACATGACGGTATCCAAGGATACACCAGAAAGAATGAGATCTTTGGAAAGTGCCGGTACAGAAAATAACAGGCCGCACTGGGCTTGTATGAATTCAGTATTCACCATATCCGAAGCAGCCAAGCAAATAGTGAGGCCAGGAGGCATCCTTTCAGAGGGCAGCCTGCCAGTCAGTCTGGTGTCACTGGGAGGACGTTAATGTGTTTGTAAAATGACCTCTCCCATAATGACCAGCTAAGCAGTCGTGCGGCTACCAGTGATACTGAGAAGTCTATTAAAATACCTTGTGGATGATGTACCAGTATAGATAAATAAAAGCTTAAAGAGGTGCAATAAAAAAAAAGGTAACTTCAGGCCTGAGCACAGACACATCCCGAAAAAAACAACAAGGGCACTTCCAGGGAAGGCAGGCCTGACCTGTTATTGCCAGTAATGCAGGCAGCACAAGTTCCCGTGGGCTCCTCGCTCTGCTCATAGTAGCGAGCGTCCACGTGCGCCTCCTCGGCCTTCTTCTTCAGGATCTCGCCGAACTCGTCCGTGCCGATGCAGCCGAAAAACGTGGACACTTTGTGCGGCCGCTGAATCATCCACTTGTAAGGAGACAGGGAGAAATATCGGTTAATTTTGGAACTCCGACACAGCGCGCTCGCGCAACAAATGAGGGGGGCGTTCACTAATTTCCGCGGCGGAACTCAGAAGTGCTTAGTGGGGTCCGCCGCTCGGCTTACACGATGCCTGCATCTCCGCGGCCTCCTCGGAAGCACCTCCGGAAAAGGAGCAAACATAAACGTGCGCCGCCATTTCCTGCGCTCGCGGCGACACAGGGGAGAAGACGCAGTGTGACTTTGCCGCTTTTACAAGGATGATGAAAAGAAGGTTTTAGTGCGCTTGGGTTTAACCTCAAAAGATTTATTGGTGTGTATGCTGCTATGTTTGCTTGTTTTATTGCAACCTTGCATTTGCTGCTGACGGGATCCCCTTGTGAATGAGATGTTGCTGCTTTCGGGGATGACCTGCATACGTGTGAAATTAATCATTTCTCGTAACCAAGATACATCTCCACAGAAAAAGGAGATACATTAATAGCCAGGACTCTTGGATTATATAGAGAGAATAGGCGGACACAGAGAGCACACACCAAAGGTCAGCTGGCCTTTTGTCGCTTGTTGGCAGTTAGCAGAAATGCGAAAAAGTGCGGCCGCCACCAGTGGCTCTGAAACATGGAACCAGTCCATTCCCAGAAGCACCAGAGTAACACAGGGAGTGGACTGGATTTGGGGAATGATGTCCTGAGGCGCTTACTGCCTCGTGGAAGCGTTTGTCGGCGAACAACCCAGTTCTTCCGTTCAGGCTGACGGAGGGAGAGACTCGCTCTCTCTCAACAGGCCCCCTCTGGCAGATGCAACTCATCAAGGTCACTCACCCCAGTACCTGTCAGGTCCTACATGATTCCCCCTCGACTGTGATAAGCTGCCGGTTGTAAGTAATGATAGCGTGTCCCCAATGTTTGCATGCTCCCAGGTGGGGATGGAGCCGGACTGGGGGTCCGGGGGTCCAGCCCCTGGACGATAACCCAGCGAATCGCTGCAGTCTGCCTTGAGTGGCTCCCAATTCCGAGCTTCACTAGCTTCACGGAAGACAAACTCTCATATTCCCAAGGAAGAAAGAAGAAAGTCTATTGTAAATGACTGTAATTACAAACAGCAGCAAAGTTCTACGAAACCAACATCAAAACAAAGCAGAACCCTGTTCAATAATTGAATAATAATAATAATAGATGTTTTCACCATTACATGCTTTCACTGGCAAATCTAAAATCACCCCCTACTAGTAACTTGCATTAACAACCATATTCCATTGACAAGGAGCTGACCATATTGTTTATCCTAAAATTTCTAAGAAAAAAAATATAGCGTAAACCTCCTCACTACAGAAAAATATGGATTGTCTAAAATAATATTTTCAATCTCTAAAAGCCTCTTTATCCTTTCTTAAACATTACTAATACTGTGCACACTCCGGTTGATAGGGCTCTTAAAATCTCCCTGATAAGGCCCATTGGTTTCTCAAATAATGGATGGATATCCTAAAGACTCCACACATTAGCTGGGCCCATGTCTGATCCAGCAACCCCATAAAACATCTGATAGACAATAAGTTCTATGTCACGGAACGTCAGGATTCCTCGGATGATTGATTTTTGCACGACTGTGACATTTTAAGTCTAGACAAAGTCTGTGCTCTACAATACGTCATAACGGTGTACGTTGTGCCTCTTGACTAAAATCTTCTCATTTCGACTGCACCTCTTCCATACGTACATTTGCTAGGGATAACATGTTGCCCCGTGAAGGGGCACTTGGATCTTTTGGATTAGCCTCCCATGTTAGAGTTAACCAATAGAATTTCCTTCACCCAACTTTTTTTATTTATTTAATTTTTTCTAAATTTTGGGGTTTTTTTTGGTTTATTCCTTGAAGAAATAGTGCGCTCAGTGCTACGCAGAGGCCCTACTGGTGATTAATTGCTACGGTGTGCTATAATGAGAATGTACAAGTGCCCATGCAACAATAATGGTTGAAAGTAGACTTTAACAACTTACAATTTACAATCACGACTTTGCATTTTCTGCTATTCTTTAAGTAGGGAAGTGTCAATTTATTTCCATCCTCAAACCCCTCAGATAATTCTCTTTCTATTGTGATTTGACTGATAGATAATATCTTCATTAAACGCGGGGCTATCGCTGGGTGGTAGAAAGGTCAAACAACTGAGCGGCAGATATTCTTGCTTGGTGCTGTCCTAATTATCCTACAGTCAGATACAGAAATTGGCAAATGTACATCAAGGCGCTTCATTACTGCGGTGCGAATCAGTGAAATTAGGCAGCAGGAGAGAAACAGCCCCAGGCAGCACACGGAAACCATGGAAATATGAAATAAGGTTCGTGAAGGTACGGCGAACCCCTGTAACAAATAATGACTCACATATTTAACTTGGGAAATAGCTGCTCCCCAATGATTTGCAATGGTCCCAAACACACGGCAGCTCCGCATTTTTCACCAAGTAAATAAATTGTAAGAATGTAAAAAAAAAAAAAGGTCATGCAGGGGATCTCAAACCACTCGCAGAATCCAGAGAGCAATAGTGTCAGGTGTATTGTCGTAATCAAGTAACAGCAAGTGGACAAACAAGCCGGTTGATTTTCTCTTGTTGCTTGACTTCTGTTCACCCACCATCCTTGATCTCCTCGGGCCTCTGGACGGCTATCAATTATGACATCTTGCGGATGTGACCGTCCCCTGCTCGGGGAGTTGACCCAGCGTGCGCAACACCAAACAGCTGCCACTCTTCTGCTGTTGGTGCAAAAGCCAGTTTGGAGAGGGAAACAGCGGAGATTGCAGCCAAACGAGAGACACGGGACAAGCAGAAAAATAACAAAACAAAAAAACACTCCTCAGTTCCCTTTCACAGAACACAAAGAAATGTTGCATGAGCAATTTGTTTTTGCCTTGCTTATTGTAATGAAGTTAATTGTGCATATTTCTGTAACAAAACCACTAGGATGCAATTATAAATGCAATTATAATGCTATATCATTGCAGTCCTGGAAATGTAGTCCCTAATAAGACTCAATGCAATTTTTATATCTGATTCTTTTTTGTATTACCTAACCCTTTTACAAAAAGGTTCTCTACCAATTCACAGGAGTGCTTTATCTAGGCGCTGAGCTTCAAATACAATATAAAGCACTTTGGCAGCATTTCAATGAGTGAATTCTTTGACAAGGGATATAAAATACTTCTAAACTCTAATGCTCTTTAACCATTTCAGCTCTTCAGGGATAACATTTTATGTGCCAGATAATGACAATTAATTAATTATGGCCTAAGCGGGCACAATTAAATAAAGCCTATTTGTAGAAGACTAAAACAGCCAACTATTATCCGCGTGCAAAAGTAAGCAACTAACTGCCACAATCTTCACAGATTTTTCTCAGAGCGCAAACTCAGCACCAAGGAATAAATTAATTTATTATTAAACACAGCTAAACATCTACCCATCAATACCTGTCACTACTGACATGGTGAATGAAAGGCGGCAGAGGGCTTGTCAAAGAGCACTGACAATGATGAGGTCTGGCAGGCTCTATTAAATCACTCTCCGCGCAAAGTCCTTTGGATGAGGGATTTTCACACAATCAGGTTACACAGTAGCCTCTTTTTTTCCCTCAGAGTGGAACATCTGGTCAATAACTCCTATCAGGTCAATTTCATGCACAGTTAGCTATCTGGAGCATTTTTCTGTATTGGTGGCTTGTGCGTGGTGGCCCGCAAAGGGTTTGCTTGTTGGTTTATTTCCCACCTGTGCTGTGCAGAGAAGAGGTGAGGAGTGGGAATCCAGAGGTGGATTTTGGATGGTCTTATCTTTAAAGTTTGCTATCATACCTCCCTATGAGAACAATTCCAATTTAAATCTTGCCATAGTGATTGGTGCTGAGGAATGGGCTAAACCATTAATAATAATACTTTCCAAGTAGAAACAAAACAGAGACCGCTCAAACAGTACTTAGTGTCAGAAATACTCCTATATGTGACTATATTTAAACTCATTCCCACCCCTAAAACAAAGTTTTAGCATTTTTCATTTCATCCAAGATCCATTTTTAGTCATGATGAACCATGCTGAGTGATCACCAAAATTGTTTGAATGTTTGTGAAAACAGCATCAAATAATATTCTGTTAAAATCTTTTACTTCTAAATAATATGATCAGATCTTGGTGTCAGGTCCCTATCCCCCTGTGTTCCACTGAATGAATGTCTTGAGTTACATGGTTTCAACTCACACAGGCTTGTTTTAGTAACACATCCCCAGTCTGACCAGGGGTTCAAAGGCACAATTGTTAAGTTTGTATACATATCATCAGCCATGTTATATATTTGACAAGAATCTCAGCTGGTGTTTTGAGACTGGAAAGTCGGTGTGGTAGACTTAAGAATGTGTGTTTCTTTACATTAGAGCTGAATACCCCACTTTGTAATGGCAAAGCACTGATGTCATGATTCTGTGGGCTTCTGAACAGCTGCACGTCTCTTTGGAAAAGATCGGGATGATACACATCAGGTCAGGGGATGAGGAGCAACACAAGATCTGATGTCCTGGCTTTATCTTTCCTCCTTGAAACCGTTTCAAAGGACAAAGTATGCAAAATACCCAGTACAAATATTATGACGTCTTTCACTGTAAAGAAATGAGAGCTGTATCATGATCTCTAGGCGCCAAAGTTTATCTTAAAAGGAAACACGCTAGCAGAAAATTTGAACCTTCTCGTCTTAAAATATCTTTATCTCTTTTACACTGGAAGACAAATTATTTACAGGATAAACAAGGCGATACTGCTTTAAGCTTAATCTGATCTAAATGCTCACTTACAAGTAGGTAATTCCTCGGAGTGTTCTCTGACACAAAGCTGAATGTGTAAAATTGCTTTATATTATATACACACACACACACACACACACACACACATATATATTAGGGGTGTAAAAACATTTAAATGTTATATATGTTATATATATATTATGTTTATATATATATTAGTTGATTAATGGGGTCAATTAATCACTGACTTGAGCATACACACTGAATTTTCCATGGTTATGGATGGGGCTGCATTACAAAAACCCACAGATGTTATGACATCTTTTAACAGTCTGTAAATTCAGTTTTTTTACCTACTGCCTTTTCCATATGTGTTCTACAATGACGATTCCTTTCAAAATAATTAATCTACGATCAAAGTATTAGTTGATTAATCGATCCCATTAATCTTAGAATCAGAGCATCCCTAAAATATATATTCTTTGTTATGGTAATTTTAAGTACAAAGCAGAATTTGAGCAGTTTATTGTGGGAATTCACTGGTCATAAAAAGGGTATTTACGTTTCTGGGTCCCATATGAGGCCCAGAAAAATCATGGAGACCCTTTAAGACTAAAGCCCTTAATCCCGACCGTGGAGCTCGGAATCCAGCTGGCAGGAGTGCAGCTGTGCCCTCTCCGGCGCAGGCCTGGCCACGGCGCAGGTGAATCGGTTTCGCCCTGTACCCCAGATTTACACGGCGCTTTGATCTCGCACACATGTCAGAGCCCCCCGTGGAAACACTGTCAGCAGGGTGGGGGAGATCTGTGACAGGCAGGCCTTGGGGGCCACGGTGCGCCAATGTGGTGGAGGGTGAGGTTTATCGCAGGTCAGGCCAGACAGAATTCAGTGTGGCGGTGCGGAAAATTTACTTAAAAATTAGAGCCGTCCAATAAAATGTGGGTTTAGGTAGTATTAAAGTGTATCAAGCTGGCTCTCTGCGGCTCCACCCGTAGGTAAAATTCTCATGTCCAGGCTGCGGTGTGCTAGAGTTCAGGCATTCCCAATGGATTTATTTTATAATTCGCATTGCGTCCCTTATGTCGCCGCTGAGCCGATAAACGCCGGTTAAGACAAAAGTAAAATCTCCTATTCTTTTAATGTACTCCATGTATCTGAAGTGGATTATCTGCTTTTACAGCCCAAATAGACAGCCTACACCCGCCCTCCCCACCATCACATACTTAAAGAAAAGAAGACTTTCTTTTGCTAGAGGCAGTGGCACATTCAAGAGATAATTCATGGAAATACAATGATGGCGGGCTACATAATAACCTCTGGACATCTCCTGGGCTCGGATGTGCACCAAACAAAGACGGCTTTATGGCACTAACAGCTTAATCAAACGTTTGACAGAACAAGATAATGGATGCAGATTTAGGCACCAAAACTATTCCAGGACATACGCATATAGATTCTACAGTGTTGCATTTTAGCTTTTGTTGTTTGTTTTTTGCATACATCAATGTTGTTTTTCGGTTTTTTTGTGTTAACTATTAAAGATCAGCCATTTTAAAAAACCCATTCGTGTTAAATCGGCTTGTGTGGAGGTGTTTTGGATGCATTCCAGGTGAACGGAAAGTAGAAGAAATTTTTCTAAGTCAACTTGAAACGGAAAATATAAAGTCAGTCCACTGCCTACAGTAAAAGCTTTTTGAGACCATTAGACAGAATCCTCCTCAGATTAAAAAAAAAAAAGTATTTGCAGTCTAAAAGATTGAGGGATTTATTATTGCGAGGAAAATATCTTACATTGTAAAAAAATAAAATAAGTAGGAGATCTGAACCCAGCACAAAAGCCTAGCTTGCTACAACCGGAAGATGTAAAAAATCTGATTACACTTCATGCTTCTCTGATTACAGTTAACAGATGGCTCTGAAGCTGAACACAGTCAAGAAACAACGCAGCTCCAGAGAGTCTTCAGAAAATACAAATGCACACAACATGAAGATGCTCAAAAAATGACTGATACTTGTTTGGTCTCGGTGTGTCAGGCTGGCACGACCCAGCTATTTTTAACATCATAATTTCTCTGCGAAAACAGGCAGAGAAGGAAACCAGAGCTGTGACAAGATTAAGGAACAGTTGCCGTGAGTGAACTTGCAATTACATAGCAGCACTAGTAATTTAGTCTGTCAGCTTTTCAGCTGGCTTTGAAGTGTGTGTAGGGGTGAAATAGAAACTTTAATAGTCATAACTGCTTGCTGCAATGCACTGGGACAGAAGCAGCGGAGGCTCTGATTTACAGGGCTGATAATCCCTCAGATTCCTTCAGGTAGTGCCAAAAACTGAGAGCTCCGGTGGAGTTACGTTTCATTAATCTCCATAAACACAGGTGTGATAAACAATGCAGTTTCTCGTGAGAAAAATAAGGAGGCTACTTTTAAATAAAAAAATAAAAAAAACGCACTGAAATGTATTGCTCAGATGTAGAACTTTGAACAATACGGGAAAAAAGTTGTGCAATTTCTTATAACGACTAAAGTGAGTGTCCTGGAATCTTGGTTAAATCTCCGGATAGAAATTATATCAAATGCATGTGAGCTGAAAGGAAAATTTAATTGTCTGGAATCCTAAAATTAAATCAAAGCTACTGTAAATGATGACAGAAAAATCATCGATAAATCTGACTATCTATGAGTATCAAAGCCTTCAGAAGCGCTCATCACAGGCCATGAATGCAACCTTCTGAACTAGTGAAGATGGTCCCATACATTTCTGTGTTATACACAAGTGTAAAAAAACAGGTGTTACTTTTGTTTACTGCATGTTCAGACGCTGGGACATTGTAAATATTTCAGTCGTTACGTCACATCTTCAATGAATAAACGACACAAAAAGCTACCAAAGTGATATCTTCCGTATCAGGGAACTACTTTTTCAAAAGGTTTCTTCTGTGCATCCACTTCCAAGTTCCCTGGAGACCTAACATATATTTTCAGTTAGCAGCACTCAATGTTCTTTTTCTCAAACTCAGACCGTGAAAACATGATCAAACAAATGCTGAAACTATTCTTTTATTTAAACAATATTCTTTAATTGAGGCGAAGAATATTTCAAATTTAAAGGGAAAAGCCTAGAATGTATATCAAGCATGCAACAACAAACAAACATATTCTCACGGATGTACCTTTCTAGCAGGCTGACACTAAGAGGGGGCTAAAAATGAGAAGCGCCCCATGCTAAATGCTTGGGGGCCTTTCTGCTGAGGAGGCAAGGAGATGTTACGCTCCAACAGAGTCTGACATAAATCTCATCCATGCAATATATCAAATATACACTGTCTACCACTATAACTTTCTTGTGGATTCCAGTAATAACAATGTCACTCTAGTGATGCCTGAATGCTTGAAGGTCTCTGAATTTGCTCTCCTTTTCTTTTCTTTTTTAATGGACTAGCGGTGTATGGTTTATAAATCCATAGTCAGAAGGAAAACTGGTACCAGACCTTTAATGCTTTTCAGAATACTAAGGGCTGATGCAGATTTCCGGGCACATAAAACGTCCTTTGAACATTGTCGGCTTGCCAAAAACAACACCTTTTTCCAGGAATCTTCATAGCAGCTCAACTCTACCTTTAAGTTCCTGGGCACAGCAGAGTATTTGCTGGGTCAGGCTTGGGACTATAGACTACAATCAAGTCTGGTTTCGAAAATACATTTGATTTAGTAGCTGCTTGCATGTGCATTTGGCCAAAAGTACTTTCCTCCAGCCAAGTACTTCATCAGATTTCAGTCAAATATGTACTATTTATTTAACATTTTGCTTTGGAATATCCATACGAAAATGATTCACTTATCTACAGCTTTTTGATCATCCTCTAGCTTTTAGACACATTGTGTCACCTGAGTGAAACCGCAACGAGTGAGAAACATCCTATTTAGGGAATCAAGGTATCCACAAATTCTTTCAGTCACCATTTGTAATGCTTGCCGCAGCCCAACACAATGTTAACCTATTTTAGCCCATAAAGAATGACAGGTCCCCAAAATATTTTCTGACAGTTCAATTTTCCACACTGATCGCTAAAAAAATATGAGTATCTTGCAATATAGAACTACCTTACTCTGAAGGAATACTGTAGAGACTACATCTTTCATTGTGATAAATATTAACACACAAATGGATGTTAACATTTCAACCAATCTAAGCCAGAGAGGTCAAACAAGATTAGAGACTATGAAACTAAAAACTCCAGGAGCTTTCATTTGAACTGATTATAACTTTCCACATCAAATCCAAAAGGATCCAAAAGATCCTAGCTTTCTCATGCAGTATAATACTTCTGATTAGTTTGGAAATTAATGACTCAATCAACCAATTCATCGTTTCATAAAATAAAAAAGTCATGAAATAATCCTCCTGTGCCCAATTTCCCTAAAAAACAAACATACTATTTCACAAAGATTCCTTTGAAGCAATTAAAGCTACAGTAATTTAGTTAAGTAGCAATATCTCCTTCTTGCAGAGTGGTAAAATGCTAATGGTATGAGCATCTTCACCACCTCAACTCCCAAAACACTAATTATATTTGAAAATACCTTAGGCTAACTGTAAATCCAGAATAATTTCTGAGAGCCAGATTTGCGCTTATCTAGGCCTAAACCATACCAATGTCCATACCACTGAATAAACTCATGTGGCAAGCAGACCACAGACAGGGCCCCCTTTGGGCAGAATCAGACTATTGTACCTAAGAGTGGTTTCATTTACCAAAATGCCCTCAGGTGCAAATAATTCACAATGCGGAATAATTGACACTCCGCAGTTTCAGATATTTAGTCCCGTATAAGAGGCAATGTCTCTGATATGGCATATACACAAAACATTATTAATAATCATCAAGGTTACATACATGGTTAAATAAACATCTGAATTCGCCAGAGATTTAGGTAAATTAATGCATGTACAGCATTTTTAATGAGGTAGCAGTGACTAATATGTAACCCTGACATGGAAATGCTTCGCTTCCTGACGGCCTGCTAAAAACGGAGTCTGTAATTTCAATATGAATTCCTGGTCCCCTATAACTATCAAGCTGCAGCGTGTGTAGGATTAATGTGTTAATGATGAGAAATCCCCTGCAGAGTTGCTTCAAAAATCTGACATAAAAATAGCAAACAGCTGCCAGCCACAGGAATTCAGAATGGTGACACAGGCACAAGTGATTGAGACACAGGAGTTACCCCTGCTCTGTAATAATATACTTTTTTATGAGTGGCTTGATGGAAAACTGCAGTCTGCAACACATTTTAGATGTATTTAAGATAAACCTCATCAAAGTCTAAGTGCAAATTTTATGCAATACTATGCAATAAGTAACATAGAAATTAACAATAATTTGCGCTAACCTACACTACCTTTCCTCGCAAAATATCTGCCTTTTCTCAGTCCGCAAAAAGGCAGGCACAGGTTTCGCTTGTTTTGAAAGAAAGCATAGGAGGGCACAGGACAATCATAGCTTACTGTTAGTTACTGTTAAACAGGACCCAGAAACAGGCAGGGTGTCTCACAAAAATCGCTTAAGAAGGTAATCAAAGTTGTAACCCTGACGTCTGTATATAAATAACAAATTATTAGTGGTCATATTTCTCTCGCTGGCATTTAAGGTTGCATGTGTTCTGATCATGTGTATGTCAGACGCCATTGTTTTCTGGAGTTACATTTTGTTTCATTTGGTTTGTTTTGTCCAGTTCATTGTATAGTTTATATCAATGTGGTCAAGATGTAGTTAGGAGAATTTATACTGTATATGTATATCTCAGACAAACATAAATAAAACTTTATTCCATAAAACAACAGCGTACAAAATACACATAAACAAGACACACACTCTTTTACAAGCCAGCTACAAAAATACTACTACCATTAATAATTGCAGTAGTTATTTATATATGCGCATAAAGGTTGTTGATTTTGTGAATGCACTTGTGCCTGTGTGTGTCACTTTTAGGTTTTCTGTTAAGGATGTTAAGTTTCCTTTAATAGAACTTTAAAAAACTGAATGGTGGTCATAACTTTCATGTGTTTTTTCTTAGTATTCCAGTTGTTTACATTTTCTACTGATTACATTTACTAAACTTGAGTTATGTTGCTGAATGTAACGGCAGAGTCACAGATGGGATCATGGGACATAGCAAGGAGAGCAAGTAAAAAGTCAAAATTATTATCTATTGAACTACGAAGAGAAAACAGAACACATCCAAACAAATATAACATTCTGAAAGAGATGTCGCTCCTTAGCATGGCGTAAGTAGGTAGGATGTAATTTAAAGTTATCAAAGCCATGTAAACAGATCATCATATCCTTAGTACTTGTAAGGCTGGAACCAATAGCTAAAATATTAAAACTTCAAATAGCCTAAAAAAATAAGTCATTTGAATCTAAACGATCTTGATATTGCCAATAGAATGCATCAAACATTCAGTTTTAATAAATCCTTAAAAATTATTATTCAATCAAATGTGGCCATTTAGACTAGGAACTCAACAATTCTATCCCAGTTTTGTTTATACAGAGAAAATGTTTTTAATAAAACATGATCAATAATGACAATGAGAATAAATTTCACTATAAACGAGAAAGCTTTCTTGATGTCTCATTCTGGTTTGATTACGTTATATGAGCTGTTAAATAATACATCACCCCCATGGACATTGCACAGAATAGATATAGCAAAAGGAATCAAGCTTAAACACACCTTAATGTTAAAAAGAGTGAACAACTGACTGAGGCAATTCATCTAATGGAGTTAATGGAGCTGCAACTGTTCAGGGCCTTCAGTGAGCATTCACTTGTGTATTGTGGGCTTTTTTCATAAAAACTAAGCTTTGATATTTCAGGCTGTCAAGAAGAGAACTGCTGTTCAGGTGAGGTGCATACTGATCCCTAGCAAACAAGACATCACCTGTCAATCAGAACAACGTCTCTATTGGAAAAAATTAAACCGTGCGCAGTGTGGCTGCATTGCATTTGAATGTGCCTTGCAAAAAAAAGGTTTTAATTTCTCACACATCCTTCTCACGGAAGTCTCCTGGAGTAACGTATGGTGTAGAACCTGACATGGTCAATTATGTCATCATTAGGCAGATTAACTCTTATTAGGCTTTAGGAACAGACTCAAGTCTGAATAGGAAGCAGCAGGTAAATCGTACCCAATGCTTAGCTGTGATAGTTTCCCAGGAGCTCTAATCCATGCAGTGGTAACAATACATTTGTTTCTGTGGTAACGCCTCGAGTGTAATAAGTGCTCTGTAGCAAACTGAGTTTTCCACACTCTCCTCTGAAGAGGCCACCACACTGGTAGGCCCCTTTGTTGTACAGTCTGGAGAGGTAGGATAAAGTACCTTAGTTAGCCCAGTGCCCCCTTTGCTTAATATAATTAGACAATTCCACAGGAAATATCCATTGGGAGCTCCTTTGTTGTAGAAGATTTTCTAACACAAAAGGCATCCATTTATTTTCCTCACAGATTAATGGCCATTTATTAGGTATTTAGCCTAAAGCAGGAAAATCAAATGTTAAATTTGCTTGTCAGGGTTGTGATAGTGCTGTGAACAGAAACTACAGAACCCACGATTCTGCTATTGTAATGTTTTTAAATGGCATGACACATTTCAAACAGTCTAAATGAAGAAGCCTCTCTGTTTTAATTTATTATTTTGCTCTCCGCTGGTAATCAGTGATGCACCAGCAGATTGTCAATCTGCCACACCGTAAATACGAAGATTGTAGGCTATAATTAGGAGAAATAACAGAATGAAATGGGCATTTGCTTGTATGACATAGTCATCTACTCTACCATATGTATGTTGACTACAGCCTTGTCAAACCAACGAGTAGGGAACTAACCCATCTGACCAGGCATCATAGCTTAGATTGATCCCTCAGTGGAAATAAAAATAGAAATAAAAAGCTCCACCAAAGGAGGCAGAAAACCTTCATTCACTGTCAACTGTTTACCAGAGATTAATTTAATTAAGTGAATCTGCCCTCACTCAGCTCAAAGGTTCACAGTTAGAATTATGGATACAAATAGAGTTCACATTGGAAACAAATCTGTCAACATAGCATTTGTTTATAACAGTAAGCTAACTAGGCATGAACTCAACAGTGAAGACACGCCATAAAATCACCAGACAGAATTGACAGTAATTATTAAAAATATCACAGCGGTATATTAAAAATCTAATTAGGGAATATTACACTAATCTGTGAGGAAGATACAAATCAAAGCAATGTCAACACGGACCATTTAACATGCAAAAGACATGTGCTGAAAACACCTCGTTAAAATTCACAAAATTAGCATGACTGGATATACATCAGAGACTGTGCATTTCTCCTCACAACCGTGTCTGTAACTACTTTTGATTACATACTTTGTTTCTAATTGGACTTGACTAAGCACACTTAGCATTGTAAGATGGACAGGAAGAATGAATTGCATGTAAAAATCTTCAGGTCATACCCAATTTAACAACGGAATCACTAAAGCAAGCTGTCTAACATGACAAAAACCGAGATGGATGGCTAAAGTACAGTGGGTTGGTTTTATGCTACTCAACCCACTATTCCTGCTAGTTGCGTTCTGTTACTGTTGTCAACAAGAATAGAGTGACAACGGATAAAAGGGGTTTCAATGACTCGAAAGGAGGACATTGTGTGCAATTCATTTTTGGAAATGCCTTCCACAGGATGTCTGCATGGCTGTTTGCTCAATTTCATACACCTGTCAACAACAGGTGAAATAGCCAAATCCACTCATTTGAGTGTCCACATACTTTTGGCCATGCAGTATGTTAATGTGACTGATATTAGTCTATTGATATTAACACTACAGCAAATCAAAGAAACAACAACACTAACGTATCATAGCCACACACATTTCTCTTTCTTCCCCTCCCTCTAAATCAGACACAGCAACTGGCTTGAATTGCTAAAACCAAAAATTTGACCTAACAACTGAAGTAAGCAATAATAACTAGCGATCAACAAACCACTCAACTTCCAAAAAAAGATATCACACACACCCACAAAAACGAACTCCTCGTCCCCATAAGCGTCATAATCTTTTTAAGTGCGTATAAGCGTTAAATTGATTGTTTCCCCTAGTTTTCCCCTTCACGCTCCATCTATACAATCTGTGCGTTCTTCACGGCAGAAGACATGGTGGTAGCACTTATATTAAAAGTAAATTTTGCAGTTGCAGTTTGCAGTCAATATTTTCAGCTGGTGTAAGAAAGTAAGTGTTTTAACTACATAAAATGAAAAACTTCTTTGGCTAGGAGTCTGCAGAGGGAATAGATCCATAGGGTCAAGAAGTCTTGGGGATTTAAATCGCAGTGCTTGGCAGGCCTTCATCTTTAGCTTCTACAAAACAAGGTACATTTTTTGTCTAGGAAACTAATCTGTCCAGAAAATTAAAACCGATGTTATACAATGTTCTAATGGCATATTTCAGGTTCAATTTTAAAGTAACTCAAATATATTTAAACCAATGAAAGGTTGTCCCTATCTATGAATAATTATATTTCTATTACCAAATAAAATTAATGATATTTAACCAATAACATTGAACTTACAAAAGGAGGTTAATAATACCACAGGAACATTATATAATTATTAAAATGGAAAAACTTTAACTAGAGAATAACAGATTTTAGAGACAAAAATTCCCCTCTAATAATCTCCTCATTAGTGCGTAGCTTTCATGGTTCTTACAAGTAATATTAAGAACTTTAAAAAAATGTAAATATATAGATTGTAATTAGAGGTACGGGTCAAATTTGGACCAACTACTCCACTGTAGCAGCTATCCTTAAGAGAACCAAATAGCTTAATATGTTAAAAACACAAAGTTCGGCTAGTGTAAATCTGTTTTTCAAATTCGAAACGAGGGCTCTCATACAGTTAATACCCTATCAGTGCACAGAACACTCTTGTGAAAGCCAGACCTACTTGGAGATCACTTTACAATTCTCAGGGGCTCGTATAACCTGGTCCTGAACCATTCCAACCCTCGCTCCTTTATATTAGGTTAGAAAAGTGTGAAGGAGCCCACTGGGAATTTTGTTGGATATCAACATTTTCTCTTCTGTTGCTACAGCCGAGCCGATTGTCTGACTCGTTTAGACTTTAACCAGCCGCCCCTCAAGACACAGGTATCAGCCTTTCAAAAAGAGCTCTCACAAAGTCTCAAGGTGTAACCCATTACCCAGATTGAGAGAACTGTAAGGTAATAAGGCCATTTCCTGAGGCCGTTACAGACCAGAGCACAAAAATAAACGCTCCTGTATTAAACACTGTTAAGACCCCACCTTTCACCCAACCACACACACACCCCACTGCTGTGTTGGTTGGCCCATTATTATTCCAAAGCTACAGTTTCTTTTCTTTTGAGTGGTCTGTGAAATGTAAAAGGTAAAAGATAGACCCATGCAATCAATGTTAAACTAAACCTCAACAATGTTAGATTAAAAGGATTATTAAAGGAAAAACTGCCATTACTCCCCAGAGATATTTTGAGTCTTCTAAACCCATTAAGTAACAGGCTGGAAATTAAAATACTTTGTGCCCAAGCTATACAACTGCAGTAAATACTCAAAGACAACAGTGTTTCTTTTAAAATTATTTTTCTCTGTATAATGGGAAAATGTATTTTTTGTAGATCGTTTGAGAAGAATTACTCAAATGTATTAAAACTAGTAAAGAGTTTTTAAAACTTAAGAAACTACTTGATTTCCCAATGTGGCTCGGTTGGTCAAGGCGCTCACCCAAGCACAGGTTGAGCTGGAGATTGCTGGTTCAAATACTGCTCATGTCATTAGCCAATTGTGAGGGCACAAATGGCAGGGCACTGCTCAATTTGGGGTGGATTAAATCGGCAGAGCATCTCTCAGCTTGGCACTAACAAGTATCTCCTACCAGCTTCTAGAGTGCATGCGGCCTGTCAATACTGCTGAGGGTGATCTGCCTCTCCTCAAATCGTCACTGATTCTAAATACATGTTTATATTCCTTGAGATAATATGAAGAGGAAAAAAAGAAGAAAACGTCACATTATAGGGTCAGTCCTGCATTAAAGATACTCTTTCAATGATAAACATGACATCAAAATGTTAATTCCATACAGTGAAGATACTTCTGTCAACTTCGTTCTAAGATTTCATAGCGAATATTATACATTAGTTGGAGTGTTCCCAGACATTAGGGTGGGATTGTTTTTGAGCTATTTCCGGTTTTCGTCTGGTTCACCACATCTGTTTCCAAAGCTACAAGACTGTTATTTTGTGGTAGTTAATGTGCACACCAAGTATATAGTCCCTAGATTATCCCACACTGGTCGGTGTCCGACAAATCAAACCATAGAATGGAAAATGTGCCAAAAAGCAAGTTTGACCTTGATGGTATGATTGAACTTAATAGTATGATTTGAGGCATGGTATATAATCATTTGACTGTAAACCTCAGAATAAAACAGCACAAAATCCTATGAATGATATGTATGTTGAGATTAATTAGTTAGGCCCACCACTAATCTAAAGCAGGTCAAATGTAACAACTGAAAAAGTAAAAACAAATGAGTGGTAGATCCAAGACGACAACAGCTCAAAGAGTCAATGTACTGAGTCACCGTGCCGTAAAACACGGAATAGCTCAAGTACATTCTTTGTTACTAATGCAATTAGGAACCCTCACCCTCATTTAACTGGCTACACAACTCAGTGAGGTGTTCTCAAAGTGTTCTCAAAAGAACTGGGGCTGTCAAGGTCAGGGTCACTCTGAAGAGACAGCCACTGATAATAACCCTATTTGTGTCTGTCTGTCACCTGCTGCACGGCAAACGCAGCTGTCATATCCCCCTTCTCCGTTTCCGCGCGGCTCAAAACTTCAAATTGCACTTTCTCCCACACGGTTCTCCATTTTGCCACTGGACGAAACTCTGGAACCATAACAGACCTGAGCGGCACTCACAACCTTGTTAGCTCCTTTGTAAATAGCATGCAGACCATTATGGTTTTCATCCATGGCCTATACCACCAATTACTGTGGGCGTAATTGTGATTATGTACTGATATAATGCAGAGACCGTTTAAAGGAATAATTACCACTACACTGTCATTATTGTATCTTTGTGTCTCTGACGACATCGTCTTCCTGTGATTCAGATCCAAAGCAACAACATAAAGAGTACGAATCAGTGGTTTATGCATATTTGCATGGGATTAATTATTTTTCCCCCCAACAAAGAAACGACACAGCATTATTAGCCAAAATAATACCCGTGCTTCACTTACATATTATAAAACTGGTTCAAGAGTAGACCTCAAAACCTAGGGCTCATTAAACTTGTGACCCAGAGCGGAAAAAAATATTAATGGCAGGCTCTTCAGTATTTTCTTGAAAGCTTTTTAACCCAAATATTTAAAGCTGTTTCTCTGTTGCTATGCAACATTTTCACCACAAGTGCAGGTGCGTGCCCAGAAAGTAAAATGTTAAATGTATAAAAAGCACACACACACACACACACACACACACAAGAGGACCTTCTTCACTTAAGTGGGAAGAAGGAATAAAGAAAAGCAAAGTTTCTGAGCAATGTCACCTCCTTTTCTGTTTTAAGCACTATAATATACCTGTTTTGCTTTTATTATTGACCGGTTCTCTCATTGGGTTGCTCAGTATTAGATGTATTATCTTTTGTAAATCAATTGGGAGACATCAAAATATATTTAGTATATACAATAATAATATCACATATAGTATGACTATGCATAAGAAATGTATTATGAAAGTGAACATTTCTTAAAAATCCATAAAATATCATTTCACCAAATAAAATTAATCCAAATACATATTCTGAAAATCAAGTTAATAACTGGATTTAAATGGATTATAACAGAGCCATCAACATAAATGACCAGGTTTAATGAAGATGAAAACATCTGCAAATTGTCTGATGCTTCATTTGTTTAAGTGAGCCTATAAAACACGTTGTGGGACAGGTCAAGATTCCATACCACGCCCCCACATGAAGAGCCTGGTTATTCTTCAGTACCCGGCCACACAGGACTCAACCCTTATCCAATGGCAGAACATTGTGGCCTGCATACAGAGTGGCAAGCACAATACAACTCATTCTAATCTGTCAAGAGAGCCCTGCTAGTTACGCGCATGGCAATGCGCTGCACAAGTCTGTTCAAATTGAATTCCTGTTAAATTTAGCCCACACTCCCAAACACTGCACGGCTCAACCAAAAAATAAAGAAGTCCGATAGTATACCCTATTTCTCTCCAGCCTCGCTGACGACAGGAAACAAGGTCACATAAACATTTCACGCTCAATCTTAATTCAAACATCTGAAGGAGGAAAATTCACATCAGACTTTTTCAATTGCAATACGTTTCAACTGTGAAACACAATTACTTTATTTATTATGTTTTAATAAGGACAGTTTTCTTTTTCCCCTCCGTTTTCCTAAAGGCACCACATTTTTAACATGTAGGCATGTGAGCACATCGGATCCCCACGCTTGTGAAGAAAATCTGATCCTGTGACAATGACACCAAGCACTAGTAGTATCAAGAATTGTCAGGGAAGAGGACGTTTTTTTTTGTTGTTGTTCAGTCCAACCGTAATTGACTGTAACCCTTTTTAAAATTTTTATTTTATTTTTAAATTGAGCAGAAATAAAAAGAAAAAGCAGCTTTGGCCTCAGCAGCCACATCCAAAGAAGCAGGGGGGCTTTAATGGTGGAGTTCAATTAACCTTTCCTAAACAAGTGAGTGACTTGCTATAATGATATAGCTGCACTTCGCGTTCTCACTGCACAAAGCCCCAAAACCCACCAGGCGCTCTGTTTTTAATTAGCGATTAGTATGCTTACTTCAGTTCAGCTACAATGAGGTTCATTCATGTTTCTTTTACAACCTTGGGTTAAAAGAATGTAATCACGTTGTGTATTCAATTTATTGAGACCATTAATTATGCATAATGTAAAGGATGATCAGACACTGAATTGTTGAAATCTTTTTCTTCATTCTCCCCTGTTACATGACACAGATGTCTTTAATATTTGCTGCATCAAGTTAGATTCCCAGGCATACTGACACATGCGGCAAAAAACATATGTACTTCCATTTTTCGAAACTTGATAGGCCTAGTCCCCTGAGCAATATACAATAAACTGAATTTTCAGAAACATCTTACACGTCTTATTTTCTCTCCATCGTCACTCCGACAAAGTATGGACGTTTCTCTGTTCTTTATCTTTAAGTGGTAGTTGACACTGGGAAAAAATAAAAAATAAATCAAGTCAAACATGAGATCATTGGACATGTATGCCACTAGGAATAAGCTGGTGCCAACATCAAGGCATCAAACCCAGCTTAGGTTTCCATCCAACTGTGGTCCTTTGCATGTAAAAAGTGATTTTCTGCAGAGGGTTGAACTGCAACACGCACATGTGTTTTCAATAAAGTGATCCGAGCTCAGTTCAGCCATGGGCCCCCTTACCCTTCTCACACAGACTTTGCACAGGAAGCAATGGCAAAGGAATGTGTAAAATGAATAAAACAGGCATCATAACCGTTACAAAGTAAAAAACAAATTTCCTGGTTATTTAAGTCTGTATAGGATAGTGTCTTTATAGAGATCTCTGAGCATGCCTCATTTAAAAAAAAAAAATGCTGACTACGGGCATGTTATTGCCTGCGTTTATTACTCATAAACAAATATTTCTTGTTGTTTGCCAATTGAGCGACTGTATAACGTAACATAAATTGTGAACATAAAACACGGGTCCATTCTTAACAGTGCCTTCAGACTACCTCCCACTGCTCTGATGCCTGATGAGTAAATAAGCTCATTAGACATTAGAGCAGGGACAGGTTGCAATGGCCTCAGTTGTTGTTGATTAATGTGTCGAGCAAAAGACGTTTAAGTAACAAACAAACAAAAAAGACTCTTGATTGCAGATGATACGTAAATCATTGTGGCACCCAACCTGTCAGGACACGCCTACAGGCAAATTTGGATTGACGGGCAACATGCGAGGATGCACCCAGGGCCAGGACCCGATCAACGCAAAGGAGTACAGTTTGATAAATGAAAACACACTCAGGTGCCTCCAACAAACAGATGGCAGAAATGTCAGTGGTTTTACTTTCTTTAGTTGTTTGCAAGCAGGCTGGGAAACTAGTTTAGTTCCTTGTTTAATGGCGGTAAGGGTGTTTTTTTGGTTTTTTGATCTTTTTATCTCAACAAGACATAAAGATCGTAGACTTGTGCTCCAGCTCCATGTGTCTGATCACTCCTAACAGGCACCCCCGGTGGGCCACAATCATATTGACAGCATCCCATTTGCACTCATACTGTAATTTAACAGAAAGAATCTTGGCATGAGCAACTTTAATCTCACAGGGAAGGTTGAGTTTAGATTTGCTCAAATATGACCTTAAGCCCCACTCTCAATTATAATTTTACAGTTCCTCCTTCAGAGACAGCGGTCTGTTCATCTCTGTCTGTGAACCCAAAGCAATTACATGCGTACAATGATTAAACCATCTCTGCATAGCATAGATCCGGCCCTTGAATCCAACATGAAAAGATGCCGCAGCTCCTTTGAATGTGTCTCTTGTGAGAAATATGATTGTGCTATGCACGTGCACCTTTGATGTATAGGAAACTCTATGGTGTTGTGGTTAAGGCCCCATACGAGCAGATCTGCGTTTGCAACACATTTCTGTATTCACGTATTCCTGGATATGAATCCGTCTAAAGGTCAGCCATCCCTAAAATTCGACTGGCGATGCTAAGAAAAACATCAGCAAACAAGGACTAGCCATTACATTTAGCGAAACACAAAATGAATTATTTCTTAAATAAACAAAACTTGTAGTTTTTGTTGGGAATTTCCACCCCCCATCCTGAATAGAGGTTACAAATGATTTTTTACAACTGAGTATTCTATCATCAAAAACAGGTGAGCAGAGGTGATTTAGCACAGGAAAGCAAAACCTCTAATTGAGAAGGGTATGTTCCTTCTTTTTTCTTTTTTTTGAAAGAGCAGGGTTTGTTAAGTAACTGCTTTCTTCATTCATTTTGACCTAATATCCGCAGATACCTCTCCATCTTGCTCCTTCCTTTACAGTGCAATACACTTTATGTTCCGTACAGACTCCACATTTATCAGTTATCTCATATATCATTCTGATATATAGGACTATTTAAACAATATTTTGGGTCCCTTTTACACATGGATGACATGAACTAATGAAGTCCTCTAATAACAGGAAACATTTTCAGTAGCTCAAATATCAAACAACAAAAAAAGTTATTCTTTGTCAGCTATATTTTCATTACGGTTTTATAATATTTTATTATATGTATATAATAACATGGCTAAGCTCAGTGTTCCTCAAACCAAAAGCCATATTTCTATTTGGACCAATATGTTCTCAACAGCAGAACCAATTGAAATCTGCTGAATTAATAGTTGAATTATTATAAAGATTTGGCTCGAGACCTTCAAGAATTCAAGTAAAAATTTCCACCCCGTTAGTACCAAGAGCCAACCTAACATGTTCCATGGATGTTTATACACATTTTTAAAATGATAGTAATATTTAAAAGAAGAAGTCAACCAAAACCATGATAAGTCATTCATACCTAACATTTATGTCCCGGTGAAACGTTAAAAACATCCTCATGTTTCTTCCTATTTGACATTTTGGAAGAAATATGGACATTCAACATAATCAGCTTCCCAAGTAGGGTACATTTCACTAATAACACTAAAAAATAACACAGAAACCAAACCTGGGCAACTTTGACTGAGTTTTGGGTGGAGCCACCAGCATGGTATTCTACATTGTGCTTCTTTACTATTTCTTCAAACCTGGGGAAAAAGACATACGAGAAAAAGCTCAGAAACTGCTGGAAACAGACTTTATTGTTACTCAAACGGGAACCACAGGAAACAAAAACTAAAGCTTAATAAGCATTGGTTCTATCTAGTCTCCTAGCACTCTGGCAGTATGCTCAATGACAATGCCTTCATGGTTCTCCATCACATTGGATATTTATGCTTTGTTACCTGACTGTATACACTTGCCGTACACTGTACTAGATAACAGGGTCAGCTAAATTTAATTAACGTAATGCAATAAAATATATGCACACAGACGCACATACAACATTTGAATTTGAAACTTTTAAATTTCAGCTTTCAACATATAACATACGTATAGTTGGGAGTATAATCTTAATCCATCATAGGCACAGAAAGAGGAAAAACTTATCCCAAGAAAGACTATGAAGGAATACATTTTTATGGGCCTATAAAGGAGCTGAGGTCAACCCTCGATATAATTTCAAACAAACCTCCATGTTTGTTATATATTTATAGAAAGTAATAGATGAGGTCATGCTCATTTTGTATTTAGCACGCTTATCTGCAGAACGGATTGGAGGGATTCGTAATGTCTGCTGTGCGACTCAACCACAAGGAATGCTCCACTGTCAATTGGAGCCATTCCAAGCAGCTTACAGCGCCCCTGTCTGGTTGGGGCAGGGGAGTGCTAAGAATGTGCTAACCAGCTAACCAGCTGTTTTACCAAAGTGCATGGGACTAACCTTGGCAAAACCACCCAGATATTCTCTCTCTCTCTCTCTCTCTCTCTCTCTCTCTCTCTCTCTCTCTCTCTCTCTCTCTCGTCGCAACTTCTGCAGGCACAAATGCTGGTACTTGATATCTCAAGTTTAAATGGTTAACAAATAGCTCACAATATCATTTAATACAATATTTCATATTGACAAGTAAAGGGTATCTGATCTATATATCTATTTTACAAGTACAGTTTTTAAAATATATTTCAGGAAAAAATAATGGCTTGGTTGGAAATATAGTGCATTTAAATTTAAAGAAAATAGAAATAGGATAGTAAAGAATCTGTTCAAATTATTCTTTTTGAAGCACTTCACCACAAATACTTGGCTTTAAAAAATGCATTTAAATGTCAGGTTGATAAAAGTCCAACCAGTGTTTTTTCTCCATGTGTTCATAGTTAAGTAGCCTGTATCAAATCAAGATGAGAATATAAATTAATTCAAATCAGCTTTCTGGGTAATCAATTTTTTCGGAAATTTTTTTTTGGTTAACCTCTCTGTCAATGTGTGCTATTGTTTTTTTTAACGCTGATCAACAGCCTTAAATATTTCCTTTAACGATTACCTACAGGAAACATTAGCCCTGAAAAGTGCAGGTTTGTTTCAAAGACAACAGGCACTGGAACATAACACAACCTTGTCTTCGTGTTCAATTTCGATCAATCTTAGATGCACAACAATCTGACATAATTAGCTCCAAAATATTTACCCTGGAACATTTTGTTAAAAAATGGCACTGGATGTAATTAAACAAAACCATCGATTGAAAACAGCCCGCTCTAGTGCTGAGGACTATGGGGCTTCATCAACAGTATTGACTCGTGATTATTGCAATGTAACGAAGGCCATATGAAAACAATGCAAAACAACAACAGCCTCGCGCAATGGCTAATGTGTCCAACAAAATAGCGCTAACTTCAGGACACTTCATTCTATACTATACCAAACGCCAATTCTGTTATTCTTACATTATCACATCATCATTTCGATCTCACCGCTTCTTGTTTAATACCATCACCATAACAACAACTTTAGGATTACATGTATCTTAAATTGAAATATAATACTTAAATAATGCAACAGCTCCATCAGCGGGGAATGAAAATAAGACTTCTCAGGGGAGAATAAGATGTTCACCGCAGCCCAACAGGCTGACCTAAATGCAGTCACGCTAATTGACTACTCTCTGGCTTCAGTAACTGCAAATTGAAAACCTAAGACTTAGTGGGTTATCAATAGGAGGAAAGGCCGCTGGGATTGAAATTCTCTGGTGTTCATTGCTGCCTGACTGACATTGATTGTTTTTATGAAAATAAGCAAAAGTCCATCTCAAATCCAGACCGTAAGTTTAGATTTTAATTAATTAATTCAGCAACATAAGAGGAGGCAAGTTCCAATCCACCCTTAGTTTCAGACTTTTTAACAAAAATTTTTATTAATATTTCTGTCAGGCAAGTAGAACTTTGAAAACAGAGCGGTCCCCAGAATCCTGAAGTTGATGAGCTGTTTCCGGACAAGGATGGTCATGAGTCGGGGGGAAGAATATGACCACGTTGAAACCTGACGAGGTATGACATTTTTAAGTCAAGAAAGTCAAGAAAAAAATACTTAAGAAAGAGTGGCAGCCTCAGTGTGTGAGTTTAACATTGCGCTGAACGTACACAGCTTAACTCACCTCAACTACTATCCTGCAGAAGATTACCACTGGTGAACATAAACAAAATGAAAACGGAAGAAACTGTACATACAAGTCAATTTAGCTCATTTTAAAAACAAAAAAAACTCAGTTTTTCTAATGTTTTTCACAAAGAAATGTCATGGCCTTTAAGTGCCTAAAGTACAGGCAGTATTACAACCATGACCTCTCAGATTTTATTTTACAACATCTGATGTATCTCTCTGCTCCTCACAGGTTGAGCTGCTTAGCTCCTGGTCAAAGCTACCACGGCTCTCTTCTTGTTGACCTTCCCAAGCCAAGCAAGCTGTAAGACCACTTCAGCTCCCCCAAGCTGCAGCTGCTCGGTCAGGATTTGCCCTCATCTCCCAACGTTGACTGCTCTTTGTGGACACTGTTGGGTTCAAAGCAGTGGCAAACCTCCTCTTTAACGTCACTCCTTTAGCCCTCTTAACGTCTCTCTTAGCATGAGGACTGTAGGTTCATTTGGTGGTGCTTCTGCCACTAAATAGAATAAGCATCCAGAAACAGACCTTTCCTTGGACCCAACTACTTGCACCTGTTAATCATGGTATATCTGTAGTGTTTTTACCTTTTTAGGTTTGCATTATAAATTTTGATTAAAGAGTTCAAATGTGAATGCATACCAGAAGGCAACAGCATATTCAAATAAGGCTATTTTTTATATTTAAAAAATTTATACATTTAATTGTCCATCGTACTTTCGATTAATTTATATTGCTATAAGAATCAATAAAAAAATGGATACTATGTTAAGCCTGAAAGCTATTAGCGTTGCTAGATTAAACATTTAGCAGAAGCTATATGGAAGTAGCTGAAAGGCTTCCTGGGTTGCTAACTACTGGGGAGGGCTAGCGATTTTGACGCTGTGTACCTAAATTAATTCTAAATTATTGCTGAGAAACGTCTTCTGCAGAATTTGGTAGCAATTTCCCAATTATTTCCCTAAATAACATATTTTGCATAGTATTTTGTTCTTTTATCAGTGTTTATTTGTTAGGGGAAGCAAACAATCCTTCCAACCTCAGAGGAATCGCTACCAAATCATTTATTTTGTATGAATTGTATTAATAATGCAACAATGGCATGTTAAACAGTGATGCACGCTTGTTTAAAACCCAATTTCATATCAATCCCATTACATATCCAAGATAATATATATTGTTTATTTGGCTAGCTAAAGTAACTAATATTAAGTTTAGATTTTAAGCAAAAAGATTATATTTTGATCTCCAACTGGTTGACAGAGAGCTCAATTTTATGCTTTAAAAAATGTTTATATTTAGTACAAATGATAACTGACAAGCAAAAACAAATAATCTTTGTGGTTAGGTAGTGGTTCTACAATGATTTTAATTAACTTCCATAGATTAATAATGATTCTCCCCCCAAACCTAAATATTTTTGGAAGTCAGTGCCAAGGTTAAGTTCTCATGTATTTGTCGTAACATTTTTGGGATAAGCTACAGAATTAGAAGTCAACGAAAGGTTTTAAATACGCCATGCAAAAGTTGTATGGTTTAGATTTAACAGTGCACTGCTAATGGAAACAAAGTATCATCGTGTGTTTATTTAAGACTCCCTGACCTGCCCCCACCCTGCGGATAGTCTCCATTAGTTTAGACTGCAATCAACTCCTGTTCGGACTGAAGAGGAGAGGCCCACTTCTCTTGGGTGACTCACTGACAGACAGGCAGAACCAAGTGTTCCAACTTTTAAATGGCAGAAGCTAAAAATAATCCACACAGTCATACGTCTCATGTTTCCATTAGTATTTCTTTTTCTTATCTAGGTGCGATCCACAGCAGCGGAGAGACATGAAATGGGTCTAGTCTAACTAAAAATTAAGCACTCGTATGTAGATTTCTGGTCTGATCGTTTTCACGAATCAGTTGTTTATTTTGCCAGATAACCTCAACAGTCTATTTCCGTTTTTTGCACATTGCCCTAGTGTAAATGTAAACAGCTGCTACATGATCGAGGGGCAATTATCTTTAAGTTTGGGCACGGATTTTTACAGCTGTTCTTCCCCTATAGAGAAAAGACAGGTATAGGCAAAAAGACCAAGAATGATCACGTTCCAGATGATTAGTTAAATCTTCTGCACAATATATGGCCTAATCTGCAACTCATCTGATGATGGTAGAGTAATGTTCAGAGAAGGGAATTTCACCTGGCTGAACAAAGCTAGAACTCAAATTTTAGGTAGAAGTCTGCAAATACTTCCTTCGAGTAAGAGGTCGGCCCACAGAAACGTACTCCTAATAAAGCACTGCCTTTTATGTCTTAAGACTCATTTACAATTTTAAAAAAACACTGAACACTTGTTTATATAATCGAGGCTGCCAAGGCACTCCAATTTTTATTTTATTTTTTAAAGACAGACATGGCTGGTTTTTTCCTTTACAGGAACTAATTGCTCCATCTTGCAGTTGACAACAAGCGGTTCAATTGGGGCAATGCGGTGCTGGAAAAAAAACATTTCTGCAAAGTTTCCAAATCCTTTTCAACCTACGTATCGGTCAAATTTTTAATCTCAGGTAAAATAATGCTAACAATTATTAACCTCTATAATTTCAAACAGATTTAGGTCTTCTAATAGGTCCAGGTATATCTGAAGAAGTGACATAGTGAACTAATCCAATACTAATCTTTTCAGTGCAGTCAAACTTGGCAGCCTTAGTGTTCCTGCTGAGGTAGTTTATGTAGCTTCTTTATATAGCACGTCAGATTATATTTAAATGGACTGATCTTCTATGTATTGAAGCACAAAATATAATATAAATATTTTAAAAGAATTCCCCCAAAGGGGAAATACTGGAATTATTGACCGAATTATTTTGAACTGCAGACTGATGCTGTCGGCAATCATACCTGAAGTACGGTCTGTGGGGTTACATTAGTTACTTCTGTTAATCCTCATTGGCATAATGTAGAACTGCTTTAAATATTCATTACAGTACATAATTACACGTGAGCTTGCTAACAATGTTTTCATCTCGAAAATGAAATGCTAAAATCTCAAGGTGCAAAAATCACATCATGAAGCAGCTGCAAATTTTCTGGATAGCAGAAACTGGAATGTAGGTTCATCTGATGCAGTAAGAGAAGATACGTGTAAAGGGAGTCCATCTCATTTAAACAATCCCCTTTGGGATTGGCCTATCCCATTAACACCAAAAAGAACCCTAAAATACCCGTCAAGTGATTTCACAGAGAGGACAAGCCCCTGTTAATCAATGCTTAGATTGGATCTGTTTCCTCTAGGCAGCCCAGCAGAAAAGTCTTCAGAGTGCACACAGAAGTAATTCACCACTAATGATCACCAGAGCACCCACTCTCCTCCCTCACAGTCTAATCATTTAATTACTTCACTCACATTAAACATCGTACAAATCACAAGAACAGGTTTTAAAAGATCAAACAGGCTGCACCTAACCAGGGGAGGAATTGCAAAACATACATAAATTCTCACTTTTCATCAGGGACAGGAGCTGAATGAATTTCCTTCAAGCTGGATTGCAAGTCATAGATAACAGACACGTGGGATCAGGTCTACCGTAGGGTAACAAAGAGTTAAATTGGTAAATCCTTGCTTTCAAAGAATCATCTGGCAGGTGGCAGCCTAATGTACTGGAATTATTAAACTCTGATAAATGACTTCTTAGCATCTTCATCTCTCCACCCTGCCACAGTTAACAGACCGGCTGAGTAGGAAAAAAAAAAAAAGATTGCTTTGCAATAATTTTTTCCAAAACCTATACCGAAAACCCCAAATCAGTGGGCCGATAAAGATTGCTTTTCCCCCTGATAAAATTCTTCGCCTAATCCTTTACACAGGAAAAAAAAACAAAAAAAATGTAGCTACAGTTTAAAATAAATTCTCTGTTTCCGACCAGATTCTTTGACCATTTGGTCACAGGGTAAATTTTCTCTCTAACCTCAATTTCATAAAACACTCCAGCAACACGGTCCGAACCAAATCCCTAAACCCTCCAAACGGTGGGGTGTACATCTTTACGTCCACCCAAATCCAGATTCTATAAACAAGCCCCAGTTCAAATGTGTGAGTTCAAAAGGTATGAAGCTAATGCAATTTTTCACTTTTTACATCCAGACTCATGTCAGTACATGGCGTAAACATTAAGCACCAAAAAGCCATTAACTACGTTTAGATACGACCTCATAACAGTGAAATTCTCGATGACGACATCGCTGTGATGCCATATGCCAGCCACATTTTATAAGGCCCACTGGTTTTCTGATGGGGGGAAGAAGTTCAAAATCAACCAGGGAGGGCAGGTAGACAAAAAGCCTTCATGGGCTCCATTCAATCACTAGACAATGACACCAGAGCGTACCAGTTCTGCTCTAATTTAACCCTTTCATTGAAAAGTTTGTGGGTAATAGTAACAACGGGTTTATTTTAATTAGCCTTATTTCTGGAATAAATAAAAAAATCTAATTATAATTTATACAACACACTGAAATGTGTGACAAAATCCTGTTACAAAACACATTTTCTTTAACCCACCCCCCTCTCCCTTTCTACATATTTGGCACCACCTGCAGGATGCTGTAACCAACAAAAGAGATTAAATGCAGAATCTTGATTGGCCCAATTAGGATCGCATCAGCTATATATATATA
>JAOVYW010000037.1:2097238-2130207 GCA_025775045.1 Hiodon tergisus | reverse complement strand
AGGGCAGGCACATTCATTAAATATGTATTTACATTTCTCAGGATTTAACAATTTAATGACACAATCATGCAGTAAAACGTTTTTGCTAAATATATGGTAATTAGTAAAATAAGTAACGATAAACGATTCAGTTTACAAAGCACAAGTGCATTTTCTTTTATTTCATCACTTGCTAACTTAATTTCATGAATGGTTTATAGTGTATTGTGTGTGTCACAATGTTTAAAGCAAGTCGGTATACAAGCGTATACAAGGGTGCTCACCATACCCTACCTATTTTCATCACTCAGGCCTTTTTGTCTATAAGGCCTAAGTTGCTTAAAAATAATTTTAAAATTTTTTAATTGCCTGGAAGCATTTTTAGAAAATTATTAGGATATTATTGTGACATACTGATTGCACCTTTTATTATATATTCATATATGGCCAATTATGATATTGATTGCTGCATCATATTTATTACTGACTAATCATTCGTTTTTACCTAGGTATGTTTTGTGTATAACCATTAGACGTACTGGTTATTGAGTGCACGAGTGCTTTTACCGTAGAATGTTTCCTTTGTTTCCAGTACACAGCGGTTTAACCCCCTGTGTGTGTGTCCGGTTTACTTCTGAGCAATCGTAAAACGCAAACAAGAAGAAGAACAATCCCAAAAAAAGCAGGCAGGACTGACCCGGTCCCAGATTCTTGGTATATGTAATCAAATCCTCCATGGACTCCACCACCTCAGCCACCGTCAGATATTCCAGAATGCCTTTGCAGACACGGATGATTTTACGGACCTGCAATTAAAAAAAATAATAATGTTGCATCCGTTACAAAAATCTCAAACTAACCCGGAAAATGATTGAAAAGGATGAAAACACTTAGCAGCGGGTCGATACTATGGCATTATATGTGAGCTTGTGGTTTACAGCTAGCTTTTCCCTGATGCTCTGCCATCAGAAACGCAAATATCTGGATCACAAACTGCGGCTATGATTGCATTGATCGCGACCTGGATGATTAACCCAGAACAAAACAAAACTGATGCAATTCTATTTAATACTGCGGTCAATTTTCCAAAGGAAGTAAGGACACTGAAACCGGAGGCAGTATTGTTATTAAATGGACGAATTTGGAGAAAAGAAATGGCACTGGTATGACAGTAGACCACTAGACACAGTGCTACCCATCTTGTGACACAGTGTCTTGTGATGCTTTGAAGCTGATAAAAAGTCGAATCTTCAAAAGAGGCAAAACTGTTCTTGCGTTTAATCACGCGTTTCACATTTCACCATTAGTGCAATGAAGTCAGAAGTTTGTTTTTGAAACTGCTCCAATAATGCATAAGGCAAAAAAACTCAGTCAATGCAATATCAAGGTTTTACCCGCCTGTAAAAAGCCATGGCTATATAAATACCGTCCCCTGCATAGTGCATGAACTGCCAATCACCTGCTTAACCAACGACAGCCAATGTGAATTCACCGACTGCTCCAGTCACTAAAGGTCGAGGCATGAAGTTTCGTGCACTGTACCTCAGCCTCGTCGAAAGTAAGGAGCAGGTCTGAAGTGCCAGAGAGAATCCCGCGGGAGCCGTCGATGAGGTAATCGCGGGCAGGGACAGAGTAGGGATCCGCTTTCAGCATCTGAGCAGCCTGGACCAGCTTGGTGCATGCATTCTCCACCCTGCGACAAGTGTAGGACCCGTTAAAAACAGAAAAAGGCAGAATCGTCTTCAGGGCTCGTGCACCCAGAGCTATCCATGACAACAGGAAAGATTGAAGTTCAGTTTTTGAGAGAGAAAACTATTTGATCGGTTGGTTCAAACCATTTTATGGAGTGGTTTACCGACTGAATTACAGATCATGTAAGAAAGTTTTGAGAAGAAGGAATCCTCATTAAATTTTCCCATTATTGCTTTAAATTAAAAAATATGAACGCTCAGTCTTGGTTAAAACGAAGAGCAGATTCCGTTTGATTCCATTCTTTGGGTGTTGGCATGAACGTATATATTAAATGACGTGTCATTCGGTGATGCAGCGACTTCTGGTCAACAAAGAAAATGCAATCTGATGCAATGCACACGAATAGTGAGGAGAAAAGGGGAAAAAAAACTGTAACTAACTGAGCCTCCAGGAAACGGTGCAAAAATGACAATTCCACAAGCTATATCATGGTTCATGTACTTATGGGCCAAATCTCCCTCCCCTTCATGTCAGGTCATTGCTTAACCGCTTCTGAAAGGGGAAAAAATGTGGATCTCGTTTCTTCCCACTCCCATGCGTTAAATACCAACTAACGGAAGCGCTCTGGGCCAGCACAGCCTCACCTTTTTAGAGGGTGCCGTGGGTGAGTGGACCCCACAGGTGCTATATATAGACAGGGGGCCACATTCCCTGGTGACTGCCACATGTGCGGTGATTGATGTTTGAGGCGCCGAATGTGCCACGCTGCAGATTCAAGCACCTTTTTCACTGCAGCCTCAGGCTAATGGCTTTCGATGATCCCCCTTCTTCAGGTCTTACCATGCCGGGGAAAAGCTTAAATGAGCAGCCTTCCCACGCTGCTAGGGAAAACCGGACTGCTCGGCAGACGTTAGCCCGGAGCCCTTTTCAGACGGCTGGGTGAGATCGATTGGGTGGTCAGAAATAAAAGCTCGATCACCAGGTAGCCAGGCACGATGCACAATGACAGAGTGGATTGATTGGTGCAAAAATAAAACAAATAAAATAAAATAAAATAAAATAAAAACACTACCCGTATACTCAGGCAGCCCCACACGGTTTCAGAGATTCATGGTCTATAATAAGTGTTCAGTGGAGGGTCATTTGAGAGGTTAATAAACAGCAGCTGTTGAGAAAGATCTTCACAGGATTTTTTCAGTTTGCGTTTCTCCTCTGAGAGGGTATACAAGAACCTTATGCTGCAGAGGTTCCCTGTAGGACTATAAAAAGACCTCACAAACCTATTATTCTGATATATAGGCTCTCTTCACAGGAAAGAAAACAATTAAAAACCTAAAGGGGTCGGGTGTAATTTATTGAGCAATACATTACTAAGGTATTTTGTAGGAGATCCTACATTATGTTTTTAATAACAAGTAGCAAAAGCTTAAACCACAAATAATTTTATATGTAATTTCTACAGGTCAAAGAGGAAAACATTTATATGTACGGCCAAAAGATAGCTACCTTATAATGGTGAAGGTTTGTGTTTAATCAATTGGAACGTGTCTGCTTGTTTCCTTAATAACAAAAAAATAAAGGCATAGTTCTAAGGCACTTAACATCTCATGCCTGACCTTTTCCAGAATTAAACCAGCCTTTAGTGTTAAACGTATCAGGGACTTGTTGTAACATGCAGTCTACCAGGGGGGAATTTCATCATGGTGTGTGGTTTGAAATTAACTTCTGATAAAAGAAATAAGATTCCTTCAGAGTTACACAACAAACCCATGGAGAGGAAAACCCTAGAGACTGTTGCATACTTAATGAAGGCAGGCGGCATGTCCCTTTTCATGATCTGGTCCTCGGTCGTCTGAACAGTCTCTTTTCCCACCTGAAACGAGAAGAGAGAGATCATTTTTAAAAACACAAAACACAAACTGATCGCGGCGTGCAGCATACAGACCTGCCTTCATGCCCATTTAGGCCCTGACTGAGAGGAACCCAGATCCCAGACCTCACCTACACACCACAGTGTGGTTTTGATAAGACCAGGCGTTGCCAATTTCAAAGGGAAACATCAAGTGCTGTCTGAAAGGGGGATATTATTTTTTTGGACTGAAAAGGCTGTGTTTGACGTCTGTGGCATTTTTGTTGCTAAAAGGTTGGTTTATTGGGGGGGGGGGGGGTCTTTGTCCTGGTCTTAAAGAAAATCCAAGACTGGGTAAGCCCCGACTTGCTATATAGACGTTAGCCAATATTCATTTTATTTCGGCTGGCATCACTCTGCCGGCTACCTAAGAATGGTACATCATTTAAAACAAAGAAAAAAGTCTACTGGGACAATCATCTTCCTGTAAAAAGCGGTTAAGCACTAATCAGAAGGTTTGTTATAAAGAGCTGTAGCTTGTGAATGGGGGCCATTTTGGATTCGGGACCATAACTCACTGTCAACAATAAAATCAACGTTAGATACACTATTGAAATTGCAAAAGGGGACGTGGGAGGAGAGAAACAGCTATATGAAATACAAATGTTTTTGTTTTTTTGGGTTAGGTAACTCCTGTCTAATATGGCTTTGTTCCAGCCTACCTCCACAATCATTAGGTTTAACACGTGTTGCTCTGTGACGTTGATAGCAGTAAAACAATTATATTTCTTTCATACCCGAGTGAACTAATTCAAGTGTATATATATACAAGGGATTAATTACTCATTCAAATAACAACACTTTCTAGGCTCGCAGTCACACAGCCGTCACACAGATTAGGAGTTGTACATTAGGTTTATTATCTGTTTCATTTCAAGTCTTCCTATGACATACTATTCATAAACATACATCTTTTATGTTTATAAGATGTTTAACATATGGACAGATTATCCTCGAGCGATTCCTCTTATGCAGACACTGCACAAATCTGCTTATTTGGTATATAGCCTATACTGGCTGCCTAGAACAGAGTTAAAAGTAGAGAGGGACAAGAAATTGGCTCGATCGAGACCTATTGTACCGTAACATGAATATGTCTCCTGTTAAAAATAAAATAAAAGGCATGTTCTCTACATGGATGCAATTGTCTGTTGTTGTTGCTGTTGTCGTGGTTGTGGTTGCCTCTGACTGGCAAACAATGATTCATGAGCAGTGTGTGCTAGCCCAGGCCCTCCTTCGTTTCCTGCAAAGCAACTTCACAGACTTTCCAGAGGCCTGGCTCCCCATCATCATCTGTGAGCGATACTGAACACCAAGGCCAGCGAACGAGTTAGCCCTGCGTTACCCCGCTAACGCACTGCCAGGGGTCGGGCCATCCTCCAAAGCACCTCGACGGGTCCCCGCCCAGGGTAGCTTTCACAATCCTTGCGTTCTGGTCAGGGGGAGATCACAGTGGGAACAGACTGGGCTTTGTGGTAACACTCGCAGCACGGAAGGGGGAAGTGAAGAAGGTTCTCTAAGAACGTGGGGGAAGCAGATCGCAGACGCTGATAAAATTGCCCAAGACCGTTCTCCAGGCAAACAGTGCACAGTACGGTCGACGTGCTCTGTTTGTTAGAGACATGCAGCTGAACGAATAGTCCAGCATATGAGGTGAAATGCAACCTGCTGGAGCGCTGCATTTGCGCAATGCTTGCAGTGGCATTACCGGGAACACACAATACCCAGACCTGTTAAGACACCACCCCTTAGTAGAGGAGCCTGATACGCAACAGGGCGTCAGGGCTGTGTCTCCGCTTGCATGTGAAAGGTTTGTTTAAGGACTTTGTTTCAGCACCCTCACACAGTGAAGTACCCCACTCTTCTATGTAGAACGGCCTTCTACATTCATGCGATGTACTGTATTGAAAGAATATAAAGGAAGCAACCAACCAAGAGGAAATGCATGTATTGATTAACCACTTCAATGCTAAATTAACGCTGCAAGCATTGTCCTGCACTTGAAAAGCCCATCAATACAGGGATCCGCCAAACTCCACTTGTGCCATTACGATACAAGTCAATTCCATCTAGGTCAGCAGCTGCTGAATCGAGAACCATCAGAGAGCTGTCCGTTTACATCAAATCAGATTATCCCACTCTGGAGACAGGAAAACACTCCTTGGGCCTCAGATGTTGAAAGGTACAAAAATCCCAGGCCAACTGCTATCTAATTCTTACCTCAGAAGGCCGTCTGCCGATTAAAACATTACAACCGGAATTAATCGACCGTGTTTTTCCTCCATCAGTTTGATGCGCTTTTCCCAAACAGTATTCTCCCCTTAAGCGCTGATCATCTTTCATCAGACCAACAGCACAGCCCATGTGTCGTCATCGATCCCTACAACACCAATCCTTCAGGCAGGGTCAGTAGCCAGTACTTCATTTTGGGCGTGGTTGATGGGACATCAACTGTTCTCTGTGGTACGTCTGCTTGTTTGGGGGTGGGGTTCGGTATTGTTGAGCCTGAAATCCATCTGGGTTGGGCTTCCCCTGCCTCCAGGTATCCGGGAACTGCTGGTTGACTTCCTGCTGCCTCACAACCTCTAACTTGGATTGTATTCTAGTCAATGAGTCAACCTGACATTTCTTCGACATGCGACTCAACTCGCTTGTTTTTTTACATCACTGCTTTAATCATCCGCACTGCAGGGCCGTTTGTGTTGATAGACCTGGTTCCTTATAAGGGTCTCCACCCTCCTTTTCTTTTAAGCACATGGAGACCTGGTGCGAGTTATTATCCACTCCCCTGCACAGACATATTTTGGAGTGCAGAACTCCCAACCTGGACAGACTTAATTTCTTCAACCTGCTAAAAAAAACCTATATAAAAAAATAAAAATAAAAATAAAAAGATAAAAAGCTACAGGTACAAAGTCATCGATACAAGATGTGGCAAACTGTGGGCCAATAAATCGGTTATCTGGCCACAAAAAAGGAGCAATTCCTGTTTAGCGAAAATAAAAACGATTGTAACCAACATTAGCCATTACGCCATGGCAAAATTGCTGGAGACCAGTAGCAACGTGCAGCCCAATAAAATCCCTCTCTGTGGCTATAAAATAGAACACTCAACCTTTTACAAAATACTTCTGTTTCCTGAAACCTCACCCTAGGTTTATGTAGTCTACTGTTGTACAAGCTGCTAGTAATACATTTCAAATAAAAGTCTGCTATTAAAAGTCTTAAGTAATAGTAGCTTAAAAAATCACACAGCGGTCTTCCATTACACGGTGCCGTTTGTGTTGAAACATGTGGTTCCTTACAAGAGTCAATCATGACCACTCTCCTTTTATTTAAAGCACCTAGAGGCGTGGTGTTAATACATCTTTAAAATATCTGTATTAACACCAAGGTGCAATAACAATGCATTGCTCTTTGACTACCTTTTCTCAACAACAAATTGCAATGTACTAAACGTAATCATTAACCCAGGTAAGATGCACTTTTCAATGAGTGAGAAAGCTGCATGTTATCCAGCATGACATCAAAAGTTGGTGAACAAACCACTGCGGTTGACTGAAGACTGCAGTCCAGGGTCATGTGTTTGCACATCCCCGCTGTACTTTACAATCGGAACAGAAGAAAGAAAATTTTAATGCATTCGGTCTCTTCCACTAATACGAATAAATATAACCTACAAAAATAATATGGATGCTTTCACAGCGCGTTTCCTTTGCAGGCAAACAGGCTAATAGTGAAACGCGTACCAGGAACAGTGGAAATATGCATTTTCACCATTGGCCAGGCTCCAAAGCTAATTTTTGCAATTGACTCAGGGGGATGGACAAGCCATTTATGGCTGGGGTGGTTTTGGATTTGCCGAGAGCGCCTCGCTACAGTCAGAGCTGGCCGCGGAAAACGCGCAGAGAAATGCAGAGCGCTCGCCAGGGCTTTGTGCCACCAGCGGCTCCTTTACCGCAACAGCGCCATAAAAAGAGAGGGCAGCCCGGGGGGCGAGAAGCTAGAATGTAATCACAGAAAGGGCGCCAAGTCCCTCTTCACCCTTGGTTACAATCCAAAACGGCCAGAAAAATGTAGCCGGAAATCTGCCGATTAATTTTTTCCTAAACTGCAAGAAACGTGTACTGTCCAGAGCTTCGATAAGGAGGAATGCATTCCGCCGTTAGAGACTTTTCCCACGGATGATTACTCACTGCAGAGAGAAGCCTCTAAAACCATTAGGTTTGCATTTTCACTCACAATGTCCTGGATGGGTGCTAGGAACGCGTTTCTGGTACTATATTCAGTACAATTCAGAATTTCTTCCACACGTTAAATAAATCAGAAATGGTTAATACAACTTCTAAACGACACTAAGGTTAAGCACAAGCACACACTGGCCTTTGACACAATGGCTGGGATTACTGACATTTTGATCTGCCACTTCTCGTGCACCGACAAGCAGCACCAGACTGGTTTATGACAAAAGACTGAGATCCGGTCAACCACCTGCCTTAACGAGCGGATGTTTTTCACTGGCCGGCACTAAGTCTTCTGCTGCTGCATCATATTACCGATCACAGGAGAACAGAAAGGCAGTCCAGATCTAAACACACTCACACTGATCTCGGAATACAGATGCCGCCTCCTCACCGTATCCGCCTCTGCAGACAACTTTAAGGTTACAGCTAAATCAAGTTATAAAGCTAACTTTACTCATCTATAGAATGCACTGGTCAACAGTTGATCCCATTTCTACTCTCCTGTGCAGTTGTAATCGTGGGGACACACTACATTTACAAAAGGAAAATCAATCAGGCTCCTAGTCAGCCATTTATGAAAGCATACATTTTAATTCATTGCCTAGGACAGTTGCTTAGGAATAAAGTATGTTTTGGCAAAATATCGTCCAGCCAAATCTGAAATGCTTCCGCTCAAAGTGCACGTGAGGGTTCCAAATCAGTGCACCCCCCCAAAGAACTACACAGAGAACACTGGAGGTGCGAGACTTCTCTGAGATCACTGCTGCCCACGAACAAATGTCTTATTGTGGTCCAAACGCACAGGAATGTCTGGGGGAAACCAACTTCATTCCCAGGCTGAGCGAGAAGAATCATAGGGCACATGCGGAAAATTACCCAACTCCCCCATCGAAAAGAAGCATTGGCATCTCGGGGAATATTTGGACAAACCCTGCTGATGAGTTTAATTGGAAAACCGCGACACAACAGGCTTAAAAGCCTTAATACTCAAGACCGAAACTCCACATAATGATAACAGTGAGATGCAGTTTGAAAAATAATTAAACCATGCACAACTCCCCCAAGCCAGCAGAGGAGAGGGTATTTGATCATTCTTCAGATAGCACTGCGAAGGAGCAGCCTACTTCAGTCATTTCACTACTTCACTCCCAGGGGAGGAAAAAAGATTATTTACTGCAGAAACTACAAGGACTCTTTCCTTCGGCACCAAGTGAAAGAGAGAACATCACTATTCAACGAACTAAGGCAAATGAACAGACATTTTGCTGCTTCGCTTTTGCAACTGAAAGGAAGGTGGCAACACACTCTTCGATCACTGTAAAAGTCATGTAGGAGGAAAGTGTTAATCTTTTCCAGGAAACTAAATGTGCAAATGTGTAACTACAAGACAACAATGAACCACAAACATCCCAACAAATAACACAGAGACCAGGAAACAGATGTCTTTGGCAGATGTCTTTTGACTGTCACTGGAAAGATCCTAATTTAACCTCAACTATCTGGATGTAACAGCGTCTTCGAACACACAGGCACCTAAATCTCTGTTATAGATACAACGCTTGACTTCATCTGACCAATTGCAATGTCTGGGAGGATAGAGATATCATTCTACTTTTACCTTAGTAAAAATGACTATTGCAGATACATAAATAATCTCCCACACATAACAGTAGAGGAAAATGGGGGGGGGGGGGAACCGAAGTAGTGATTCAGTGATAAAAGCTGTGCACGATTGGGCGTCCGTAGCTGCGTCTGAATTATATAAATAATACATTCATTGGTAAACAAAATTCGTTGACATGCTTCTACTAAGTGGTTGTTAGAAGTGGATTTCGCCAAGTTGTAACTCCGCTTGCCAACATATAAACACAGAGATTACGTACTTTCTATGAAAAGTCTCTTCAGTAACTTCACAACCTACAATATCCTGTATGCAGACTTTTCCACATTCAGGAAGAGGGTGAAATGGTTAATGTAGTTACTTTTTTGGGGGGGAGGTTTTCTGGAGTTCAAGACTACTCACCCGTACGAGATTGCTGACAGCCGCCTGCACTGCAGCTACGGGTCCGGTGAGGTCTGGGATCGCTTTACCATCTACCTCACCTTCTTCGTGCATTATCACCAAATGGGATATCTGCTGAGCCACAGGCTCCAGGATACTCTCTATCGTCTTCGTGTGGAAAACCGGCATGTTGAAAACTTATAACGGCTTTCCAAGAATAAAAAGTGTGTATTTGCGAAATAAGTCTGCTTTAAAGTATATTTTCCCCCTATTAACAACAAAAATAACAACTCAAATGCCTAAACCGGACAGTTCCAGTTAAACTACAAGCCTCACTGCACCTCCTACCACCAACTGTGAGACTGGGCTACAGACTGTTGATAGTGAGCAACCTAGACGCTAATGGATTCCTTCACCGCCTTCTGGCCAATCCGAAAAACAGCTTTAGCTTGGAACCGCATACCCGATTGGTGCATATTTACACAACTCGACACACAAATACCCCGCCCTACCTTTAAAACCGGTTTGCTAGAGAGGCCAGTTCTTCCCAGATTACGTACTGCATTCTCGTGCCCTTAAAAGGAAAATTTTGGAACTACATTTCCGAAAGGGAAGATCCTAGGGAAGAATACATTAATTTGAATGAACATCAAGTTAGGTAAAGACAAGATTATTAAAGCTTTAGGACATTATCGTTAGTTGTTTTTGGTATGAAGGTCTCAGGTATGTAGCCTATATATTTAATATAAATAAATTAAATAGTGAGTGATTTAAACCAATGGCTGGGCGAGAAGGAGTAACTTCATAAAAGTCGTGAACTTGTTTACATTTCAGACATAGATTTTCCCGTAATATATATTTATTAAATGCTTATGTTTGCTGTATTTTTATTATGCAGGGAAATGTTTGCTCTAGTTATTTGACTCTAAGGTTACAAGTTCAAATGTCTTCTCAGGCCTTAAAACAGACGTCTAAAATAAGACTGTAGACACTAATACTGTGCTCTTTGCAACTGTTCTCTGAAGGGCTTCTTGATCCTCTGCTGAATTACAAGCACTTGATGGTATGATGTCAGTCTGTGGTGATGTGGCGTGTGATTCATTATATGAAAACATTTGAGATTAATAACATGTTGTCCAAGACTCATGTCTTCATGAGAATAGATTGATAAAGAGCTCATTTTTTTGCCGCACGAAGGACGAACCATAACAATTATGCAATGTCGTATCTTCCCTTGTGTATGCATACACGTGAGGCTGGGTTTTGTGAACAGATGTTTTTAGCTGCTAATTTACTTACCACACAGATTTGCGTATTACATTATTGTTTTGTTTTAATTAATTGTCTCACTGATATTTATGTACAATGGGGACAGACAGAGAAAAATCCATACTTGTGTAGCAGAAGCGTATTGGGTCCATAACACTTGATTGGTGCTTGACTGGTTAAAAAAAAAAAAAAACATCCATTACTAAGTTACAATATTTGGAAATTTAGATTTGTTGGTCTATGTATCAGGTCTTTTGTCTTTTCAATGCATGTTTATCAACAAACAAACTGAGTAAGTGAAAATCATGTTAGCTGCCATAAATGTGCTTTTTCTATATAGGTGACCTATTCACGATACAGCTATACTGAGGTGCTTTTTTGTTTGGAGAATAAACCTTAGAGTAGTACATACTTCAGATTCCATTTCTCCCTCAAAGCCTGATATAAAAAACATTAAAGGATTGAAAACCAACTGCCAACTGAACCTTCAATGGAATTCACACAGCATCCCTTGAGAGGCTGCAAGGCAGTAACCCTCTTCCTAATAAGGAAGTGTACCAAAAGAAAGAATCAAGGAAGTCATTCTGTAGGCGAGCTCATGTAAACATTTGGGGCCTTAGTTTTTGGCTTTCAGTTCTTTTTATGTTATACATTACACATATGTATTACTGTCCACCAGGAAAAAAGGATTAATTGAACTAATATTGTATGTTTTTGTGTTATTATATACAAATTAAGCTTAAATGTGTTCCAAATATTCTTGTTCAGAGATTCTGTTATGTGTGTATAACTACCTCTGAGATGTTAGAGAATGTTAACATTCCAGAATTTGTTCAGTTGGGATTTTCTTTCAGTTTCTGTCTTTTTTTTTTCCTGAGTGAACTGCCAGGCACTGTACAAAAAATTACCAAGTTTCTCCTAATTCCTGACATTCATTTCTAATATTAGATATTGTTTTTTATATGTATAAATGCTGGCAACAAATGCAATGCATGTTTCTTTGTTTATTGTTCTCAAAAGAAAATAAACATTTGATTTGTTTGAAGTATAGCACACTGGAAACACGTGTTAGAAAACCCCCTTTTCTCTCTGGTTTAGAATTATTTGTCAAAACATTTATCATCCTTTATGATGAGCGAGTGTGTGATAAGCCATACGCAGTGATATACCATAATTAATTGCTTGTTAAATTGAACATATTTTAGGTAGGGTTGGGAAGGTTAAGTTTATGAAAAAGGTTAGTTCAGTTTCTTATTCAATTTACTCGTTTTGGAATGAACCATAGGTGTTTTTATTTTTGATCAAAGTAGAAAATAAACATATTCTGACAGTCCTCCTGAAATTTCTCTAGGCTCCGTTGACCAAAATATTCTGAAAACTGGATGAGACTACGGAGTTCATTTATGTTTTGCAATTAATAGCGCCCTCACCAGGAGATATATTATTACACAGGACTAGAGAAAACGATTTCAGGATCTGAAAGCGATCTGTAACCTCCTCGCCATAGATGATGTGTGTGATCCAGTAATGGTTGTATTAGCATTTTGTATTTTTTTGTTTTGTAATTGGCACTAAATTTTGATGTTACACAATTTAGTTCCTGTTATAGTTGGAGCGTTGTACACAGGCGCCGACAGCGAACATCAGCCCCCACCAAAAATAATTTTCTGGTGTTTCTGGCACGTGAGCCATAACCATTGGCACGTTAGCCGTGACGTAAAAATTGCTATTAAACCAAGCTTTTCTTGACAAAAAAAAACATCCGGCTACCAAACAGCCTCCGGGTTAGTAAGGTCATTTTGACATTATAACAATTTTATAGTGTCTGTTGCTATGACTTGGAACAAACGTTCAAATTGATGATTTTCTCAATAGAAAGTCTATTTAGAGGTAGTGATTTTAAACTCTCCCTGGCTAGAAAATATTACGCTTAATAAAATCTAATTAATTATAGGAAGTTTGGGGCAAGAGCCATATTTCAGCTGTGGTAACAAATTGACGTGAATGTTGTATATGATTGAACATTATCCAGTTATAACATTTTGCAACTCAAAGAACGTGGCCTACTCCTTCTATCCAGCAACTTGCAAATTATAAGCATTCACAAATCTTGAGAAATTAGAAATAAAATGAGGTTAGTCAAATTTCACAAGTCATCGAGGAACCCCATTACACATGTTTTGTTAGAGTTCAATGTGACGGTGGTATTTAGGAGTAATGTTCACTCCTTACATAGAGCTGGAGATAATGTCTGTCTATCCCGTACAGCACATCATTTGTTCTTTTTGGGAACAACATATGTACAACAACCACGTCCAAAGATCAAAGCATTTGTATAAATCAAAATGCATTCATTCAGCACCTGAGTGAAAATTTTATATAGACATGACTTGAGGCTAGTTTGTGAAGCCGCAATACCCGAAATTCACAAATTTCTTTCTTGCCTGGGTTTATTATGAATGTCTCTGTTAATTAACTTTGTTTAACTCTTTGTTTAGTTTCTATATGTATGCCTCCAGTCATACCTAGGTGTGAAAAAATGGTTTCACTGTCCTTTTCCAAAACATGACAAAGAGTCTACTTCTATTACTATAAACTTTTATAGTGAGAATCCCACCCTTATAAATATTAATACCCTACTCAATTTGACTTTATACATTTAAAATAAGTATAAATAATTATTTCTTTTTTTATGAGATTAAATGCATGATTTTTTTTTTTTGTGTGCAGTTGGCAGCCCTTACTCTTTAGGTGATCTATAATGTTAAGTTACTTGTAGATCAGAAGAATTGGTTTGCAGGAGAAGCAGTCATGCTTCAGATTAAATTAGTTGGTGTAGCTATACTATGATTGAAAAAATAAAATAAGGATAAACCAATTATTCACAGTACAATATTCACTCTAAACAGTTCTGTTCAAATAGTAAAATTAATAAAATCCAAAGCATGAGATTCAACTTTATGTATTCAAGAATGATTTATACTGTATGCCATTGGAAATGAATGTTTTCCTCACTCTTCAAAGCCTATTCGTCCCCTATTTAGCCTTAAACTCCACACTGTTATTTAAATCAAATAGTATCTGGTATCTATACACACTGTAGCGACATTTTAGCTGTACATCTGTAGTTTTAAAATGTATTTTTATCGACCACTAACTACTCATAAGATGTAGTCTTGGAGTTTTGTTTCACGTCACGAATGATGTGACGTCACTTCGGGGAAAGTATTCAACACTGTCAAGGAGCTCTCCTAAACGTAGAAGACATACTTAATGTTTTCATGTTTGTTTTTGTTTTGTTTTGACGTTTTACGGGTGTTAGCGAAAGTATATTGTTTGGTATTGTTAAGTTATTGTACGTATTGGCTAAGCAGCTATTGTGAGAATTCGTATTCCTTAGTGGCATTAAGTTTGTTTACAAAGCGCTATCTGATTAGCTAGCCATCTAGTATCCAGGCCTAGTAGTATAGCGCCAGACTCAGGACAGATGATATTGTCCTCTCTGTAACTTTAATAAATTGATTTAGCCTGCTAGCTTTAAAGCTACCTGGGAGGCCTAAATGCGGATATTTCATCTGAGGAAAATAATTTAGGTATGTAAGCTGGCAAGATCGCTTCTGACTTCTTGTACGTTACCTTAGCTCCAGCAGGCTAGGTAGCTCGTCTGGCTTTTCGCGATTAAAAGTAGTTGACAAGGTTACGACGACTTTGTAATGCCAGTATAGCTATTTATCTTACGCAAGTACGACATAGTTATTTTAGTCAAAATTAATGTCATATGTGCTTTCCGTTTCACTTAACACACAGGGGTATAGGCATCTGATTTGTGGTGTACTTGATGCTCTCAATGTGACAAAGTGAGATTGGGTTGTATTGGTCTTATCTATAACAGCCAAGAATGGAGAGACCCCCGTTTAGGCAAAACCAAGAATGTGGAGATTGGGAGATGAAGGAGAGGCTGGGTACTGGAGGGTTTGGCCATGTCTACTTGTATCAGCATGCGGTGAGTAGAGAAATTCCTGTCGCTCTGATTGATGGATTGCAGTTAAGGACTAAACCAGGCCTTGATGTCCCCGGTGCGTATTGTTGATATATTAATTAAGCATGAAAACATTTTCATCTTACATTTCACTTAGCCAAAAGATAGCCTTTTATTTTTTACAGATGTTGCGCAGGATTAAAACCTAACTCAATTTATTTTGTTTAGAAAACTTCTGAAAAGATTGCAGTCAAATCTTGTCGGCTGGAATTGAACCTTAAGAACAAAGACAGATGGTGCCGTGAAATCCAGATAATGAAAAAGTACGTTGGTTAAGACTACCTACCACCGGAGCACTCAGCTCACTTCCTGTGTGTACTCTTTGCACTCCTGTTCACCTTTTGGTACTAGTTCCATGAGTTTTCATCCAAATTCCAATGCTGTACAGTTGATCCAAGAGTGAGCCATTGCTTACCATTAAGTCCCTCAACGCCTCGTGCTACAATGTGACTGCTTTCGTCACAAGGAATATTTTGAATTTAAAATTATATATATATTTTTGTTTTTCATTGTTAAACTGACTTGTTTGAGAACTTATATGCCGACGCGTCATCAAAATTAGCTTAACACTTTTGTTAGTTGGAATATTTTGTTATGAGTCTAGATTGCTGCTAGAGGTGTTAGATTACAATGTTTTATGCTTTTCTTTGTTACGTAGGTTAAATCACCTAAATGTAGTGACAGCAAGGGATGTGCCCGAGGAAATGAAGCATATTGCCCTGAATGATCTTCCCCTTCTAGCTATGGAATACTGTTCTAAGGGGGACCTGCGAAAGGTATGGACCTAAAGATACGTCTCCCCTCCCCAGGAGAATTAAAGTAATTAGATTTTTTTATGATGTATTTTCAGCCAGTCACTTAACATAAAAAAATGAATTCCCTTTTTTGTAGCTCTTGAGCAAGCCAGAAAACTGCTGTGGACTGAGAGAGAGTGAAGTGCTATCCTTACTTAATGATGTTGGTATGTTCTATTTTGTTGGATGGATATATTCAGTATATTTCAGTGGCCTTTGCATTCCCCAGACCTCAACCCAATAAAGCATCTCTGGGGTGAGACAGAACGCCTTTTTTAGCATGAATGTACTGCAAGATGCCAGCTCACCGGCAGGGACCGACATACCTATGGAACGTTTTTGACACCTTGTAGAATCTTCACCCTGAAGGATTCAGACTGTTCTGGAGGCAATAACATATTAATAACCTGTGTGTGTGGCTTGAGATGAAGTTTGATTGATCAAGTTATTTGTTACAGTACATTTTTACAAATACAATTTGTCATAAAGCATAGACTGCTATTTCCACTGTGAATAAAACACAGCCTATGTTCTATCTGGAGTGTCTTATCGATGTTTAGAAAAACTGTGACTGTTTAATAAGTTTGGTACATACACTACTTTGGATCAACGGAAGAAATCAAAATTACTGACTGCAATGCTTGTGTGGCGTCAGTTTTTTCTACTTATAACGCTGGTTCAAACAACCCAATTCACTTATTTCTCAAATCCTTTTAGGAAAGAGTGAAATATCTTAGGACTTGACCTATTCCTTTAAGAGGGAGGACCTGGCAAGTGTGATGAAATTGCGGGAACCAATGAGCACACCAAATACAGAGTAAACAAAGGCTCACTTTGACACTGGTTGTAGTTGTTGTGTAGACAGGGTTTAGGCAAACCTCAGGTTTTAACCCCACCATTTTTAATGTTTGCTGCAATTGACCCTCATTGTGTTATTTTGTTTGTTTGTCATTTGTCTTATGATTTTGAATGGTTGATTTTCCATTACATTTCTTGTTGTGTGTACTGTTGTATTCTATTAAACAAACCAATTGTGGGAATGTCTTTTGCATTACAGGGTCAGGCATCCAGTACTTGCATGAAAACAAAATTATACACAGGGACCTTAAACCAGAAAACATAGTTCTGCAAGAAATCAATGGAAAGGTAAGTTTTAAAATATTCTTTTGTTTTTTACGAACACCAACATTTTTCTAAAGAAAAAAATATTAAAAATATTCTTTCCATCTTTTTTGTCGTTTCCCTCAATAGTTAGTTCATAAAATAATAGACTTGGGTTATGCCAAAGACTTGGATCAAGGAAGCCTTTGCACATCTTTTGTGGGAACATTACAGTACCTGGTAAGCACACATGCCCTGTTTAATTTGAATTAATTACTTTTTGTGTGGTCTTTTGTTTATAATGATAACATTTGTTCATTATTGTTTTTACAATTCGTCCTGCTTGTTTGATGTTTAGTGAATCTCTTGTTGACTTATGATTGCTGTGTTGTGGTTGTTTTGGTTTCAGGCCCCTGAATTGTTTGAGAACAAGCCTTACACAGTGACTGTAGACTACTGGAGCTTTGGCACTATGATCTTTGAATGCAGCTGTGGTTTCCGCCCTTTCCTACACAATCTCCAGCCGGTTCAGTGGTAAGACTCTACCCTTCTATCTTATTATTTTCCAGGCATCTGCTAAATTGCAGGTTAGCTGAGGTTGACTGAAGATGTCAAATGCATTTTGGTTAAAAGTATTCCGGTAAAAAGAAAAATAACATTTTGTTGTGTTTTGCCTCACATGGAGTAGATAAATGCTTTTTCTATCTAAAATCTATAATTTTACTTTATGTATAAGCAAAATTTTGCATATAGATCTTTTCTGTGTTTTAGATGTCAGTGCAGTTCAATGCTAATTGGGTTATTTGATCCATTGTGTTGAAGTACATTCTGGATGATAAAATGTTTATTGTTTTAAACTGAAGAACGGTACATTCAGAATCAATGGCTCTTAATAGGACAACATGAAATTACAAGCGTTTGATAAATGTTTTGCAGGACCAACAAAGTGCGGAATAAAGGACCAAAGGACATCATGGCTGTTGAAGAACTGAATGGTGATGTGAGATTTTACACGCACCTACCGAACCCTAACAACCTTAGCAGGTTAGAACCGCGAAACGCAGTCATTCTGACATGGCACAGCAGAGCATTTTATTCCACATTGAGTGCGTGTGTTTATAATACATATTATGGTTGCATTTTTACAGGACACTGTTGGAGCCTTTGGTATCTCTGCTTCAGTTGATACTGAGGTGGGACCCTGCCCAGAGGGGCGGAGTGGTTAACCCTGACAATAGGCAACCCCAGTGCTTTGCAGTTTTAGATCAGATATTAAACATGAAGGTAGGGCTCTTCCTTTCCTAAACTAGAGTTAACTTAAATGGGGCAAATGTTAAAGAGTATCCTTTCCTAGTCTTCTATATGTCTTGATGATTATTTGTTACTCTTTTCCTTACTGCTAGGTTGTACACATATTGAACATGACCACTGCTCAGATCCACTCCTTTAAACTGGCCCCCGATGAGGGACTCCATATCCTTCAGCAGCGAATTGAGGCAGAGACTAAAATTGAGCTCCTGAACCAAGAGCTGCTACAAGAGACGGGTGTGTCGCTGGATCCCAGGAAGCCTGCTGCTCAGTGTGTCCTTGATGGAGTTGTAAGAACCTTTCAGTTTTCAAATCTTACTTGTTTATTTATTAAGTGTTTCAAGAACAATTTTGCTTTCGGACTGACCTTATTATACTTTTCATTCTTCGGTTGACTTGTACGGTCGATCTTAATTTTTGCTTTGGGCAGCGCGGCTGGGACAGCTACATTGTCTATTTGTTTGACAAGAGCCAGACAAAATACTCGGGACCTTTTAGCGCAAGACCCCTTACTGACAAGGTCAACTTCATTGGTAAGCATGGGTTGTGGGTTGTTGTACACTCAACAGTCGAGTTAAAATAATTATGGTAATAATTTCCATGTAAACCTTCCATCTGATTTTCCTTACTGGATGTTTTTTTTGCGCATTAGCCAATCTGCTGTCTTAATACTGTTGTAGTGCGGGAACCCAAGACCCAGTTGCCCCTGATGAGATTGAAGAGAGTGTGGGGGGAAGCAGTGAGTTACATATGTGGACTGAAAGAGGACTATAGCCGGCTCTTCCAGGGACAGAGGGCAGCCATGTAAGTATACCCCCCGCCTGACTAAGTTTAAGACCAGTGGGGAGAGATGAAAGAATGCAAGGTATTGAAAATTCACCCATATTTTACTTTTTACTTTACTTCTTTTGTTTTTTTCCCCTGCCCCTTTTGTCTTTTAGGCTAAGTCTACTTCGTTATAATACGAACCTGACCAGATTCAAGACCATGATGTTTGCAGTTTCTCAGCAGTTGAAAGCCAAGCTCGATTTCTTCCGGAGCAGCATCCAGTTCGACTTGGAGAAGTACAGCGACCAGATGCATTATGGGATATGTGAGTCCAGTTGATGTGGTATCGGTGTTCTTTAAAAAAAATTATCCTGTAAATTTAAGAAGTGCCTATGTAGTAACATTAAATATGATTCTAAATTAAAAAATTGAACTGTAACAACTTCCAAGGATCAACGGTAGTCAGCTGAAAAAGATCATAGCGACCCTCAAGCGGTCATAATATATAATATAATATATAAATATATATATATATATATAAATCATAATATATACATAATTAGTATAATAATTATTATATTTGTCGGCTCTATTGAGATATTGGTCATTCTTCGTGGTGCTTCATAGTTGCATCATTTTATGCATTAGAAAAACTAGTTGGTGGTGAAAATAAATGACTTATTTTTATTTCATAGCTTCTGAAAAGATGCTCAAGGCTTGGAAGGAGAATGAAGAGAAAGCGGCTGCATTCGGACAGGTGCTGTGATTCACACCCACCTGTTTTTCCACCAATTGCTTGCTGAGAATTTGTACAATATCAGTGAAAGTGTCTTAAGTCATTAAGGGTTTACTTAGATATGTAGTTTATGCAGCACCGAAAGTAAAATTGAAATGTACACTTAGTACTAAATTCAATTTTGCTGGAAGTTTTTAGACATGTCCTGATGTGCTCCAATGTTATCGGCTTACAGGTTGCTGAAGTGAACCATTTGGAGGAAGAGATCATGGCCCTGCACTCCGAGATCGTCGAGTTGCAGAGAAGCCCGTACGCACGTCGTCAAGGAGACGTCATGGAGCAGCTGTGAGTATCCTTCCTCAGATCCTCAAGCAGGAAGTGTGTTGTTGTTTTCTTCAACCTGATTATTAATATTTTAAAAGGTCCTGTGTCATTGCATTTTTTCATTCTTTTCAGTTGGCTAATTAATCTTTTTATTATTTCAGTGAAGGAAAAGCTATAGAGCTTTACAAGCAACTGAAACAGAGATGCAGAAGTAAGCAACTTGTTTTCCCTTCATTACTTGCAGGTTAATGTTGGAATTTGATTGTTTGATTTAAAATGGAATAAAAGGCTCTAAAATAGTAATTTATATTCCCTGTGTCCGATGACCTTGTGAAACGTGCAGGTAAATGATTTGATTAAGTCAAGTCTTCATGTTCTGGTTCGGTTTTGTTTTTATTTTTTAATGGTCTGAACCCCCGTAAAAGCTTGCAAAATAAAGGTCTATAAGCATCATTATAGTCAAAGGGGGAAGCGTGAAGTACTAATCGTATTCGATTTGAATGTATTGGTGTTTTGTTTTTATTTCGAAAATTATTTGCATTTTTTGTACTGATGCATTGACCTGTCTTTCTTCTATCCAGTCATCCCTTTTGTTACAGTTTTATCAGTTTTATCGTGGGTATGAATACATTCGGAGCCCACCGGATTGCTTGTGATTTAATTCTTCACCATTCATTTCTTTTCCGGTTCCTCCTAGTGCCTGATCCGCAGCACGGGTACAGTGACAGTTCTGAAATGGTGAAAGCTATCCTACAGACAGTCCAGAACCAAGACAGAGTTCTCAGGGACCTGTACACGCATCTCAGGTGAAGGCTGCCAACTCAGCCATAATCAATTATTAATTCATTTGTTTGCATAGTTAATGACCTAGATGAGAGAATACTTGACTGACTTTGATCTGGCTGATTGCATTTGAATCAGAATTTTAGCTACAATCCATTGAACTCACAAGTCCAACTTCGTCTGCCTTGTATTCTCTGCACACTATGTGTGTTACACTTCAACGCGCTCTGGTGTTTCTGAAACACAATTGGATCTTTTTAAGGCTCAGTTATTATTTCTTGTGCATAGTGTTATTTGAATGAATAGTGAATCTCTACAAATTTATATATCAACGGTAAGTGTAATCAGTTGACCTACAAAAACATAATAAATGTGTTCATTTAAACACATTCACTGTCAACCGTAGTTGTGTGTCTACCATATTAAAGTTGTGTTTTTGATTTTTCCTACAGTAAAATCTTAGTTAGCAAGCAGAAGATAATTGACCTCTTCCCAAGAATTGAAAAGACCCTGGAAAACATTAAGGAGGCTGATGCCACGGTGATGCAGATGCAGATAAAAAGACAAAGAGAATTTTGGCATTTGCTGAAGATTGCCTGTGTAGGTGTAGTTGCCTGCTCTTCCACTGATTAGATCTAGGCATGCAAACCATTTAAAGGGTAGCCCACATATTAATGTTAACTTGTGGTGTTCTCACAGGCACAGAATTCTACCCGGAACTCAATTACTCAGAGTCCTGAGGTGTCAAACTCACCGCAGCTCTCAACCTGGACTCAGCAAGCACAGCCTGTCAGTACCCTGAATCCGCTGGTGTCCTTACCTGGGCCAAATGACAGGTGATTGTCACAGATGCCAGCATCATCTTTTTAGCCCGTATCTTTACAGGAAATGGAAGACTGACTTGGCATGTGATCGGGTTTGTTTAAAATGATAAGTAACGGGGATTCCTTTGATGCAATGCTGCCTGCTGGGGTTGTCTGGTAACAGACCGTTGTCCTGCCATCTTTATTTTTCAGTGAAGCTGTCCCTCAGTTACTGGCTGAGAACCAGAAGTATCTGAGCCAGCTAACTAGCCTGATGCAAGAAACCACGGAGGAGCATGCTAAAAGCATTATGGTGAGTTGTGAGCCTCACTATTCTAAAACCATAAAATTTAATTGCTTGACTGTATTTTTAAATAATTAAAAGGTTTTGATACTTAACTGCAACAGTGCGAAGCTTTAATGCAACAATATGTAGTAAGTCATTTATTTTTCAGTTTTGTTTTTTACTTTTGTAGGATCAAGATTGGAGTTGGACTAAATATGAATCGTTGTCAGTCAATCTGCAGAACTGAACTCATTGCACTTGCCTTCAGTGTCTTGGTCTGCTCATCCGGTAACACTAAGAGACTTTATCGTGAAGATTTGTTACCAACATTTAGTGAATGTTTTCATAGAAAAGAATTGTCTTTTTTTATTTTATGAAAATGTCTATTTTGCAGTGGTTTCACATATAGGACAGGTGCATTTTGTTTTGCTTTGTATGTACAGAACATTGGCAATTGTAGATATATCTTGATAGACTTAACAGAATCACTATGAAGGACCACATGCACGCAGATGTTCTATTAGATGTTCATCTAGATGTTCTATAGTATTTTCCCCAATTCATTATGTTCGCGCAAGGTGTTTTTTTTTTTTTTTGGGTTTCTCTGAGTAACAGTTGATATGCATAAATATTTAATTAAATAAATTTAACTAAATAAAATCATCTTAGCTTTACCATTTTTCATCTCACTCTCAGAATGAATTGTTGAATAGTGATTTTTCCCTGAGTCATCCATAATTTGTCAAAGTTTTATCTTCAGTTGCATACCAGAAATGGAAACGGTATGCACACCATTGCATTTATGAAAGGTCTGTTTAGTCAGATGGTTTTTTTAAAACCTTCCATTAAAAGCACTTATGATAATAAAGGATAAATTAATTGAACAAATATTGGACTGTTCAGATGCAGACCAATGAAACAGTGGTGTCAGTCCATGTATAAAACATTAACAGGACAGCTGAAGTTGGTAAATATCTTTTTTTCTTCTTATCTAGACTAAAATGTCCACTGTGTCCATCTACCGTTTGAATCTCTGCAAAGTTAAAATATGCGTGCAAATATATTAAATCAGTGTTTACTAATAGTTGGAAAATGCAGGCATCCAGATGTATTCACACTAATTTTACAGTGTGTCTCTGGCAAATACCATATGCTATAATGTTTGTTGTGGCGTTGTTTATAGTTAAACGTAAACATTTACTCCTAACAACTCTGGCGATTTTAAATCAAGCGTGGCCAACTGGGGTCCTCATGAGCTGCTGTTTTCAGAGTTACTTAACGGTTTGCAACCCATTGCCACCTGGAAATAAAATAACTTCAATCAACTTGAGGGTGGATTTAAGGAAGGATGATCCAATTCTCGAGGAACGGAGTTGGCCACCCCTGTTTTAAATGCTTTGCACTTACTGAGAAAATATAAAGTTAATTTGTACCATTTTTTTTTTTTATATCAAGTGCAATGTATGGCATTTATTTAACCTTGTACTAGGTTATTTTAATAAATCTAGACCGGATTGTTTGGAATGTACTTTGAATGCCCGCTGACTGTTGTAAAGATCTAATATATGTACAGGTAATGCAATAAAGTGACATTGTTCTGGAATTCACATGAACGTGATTTGTTACATTGATGTTCATTTACAACCCACATCAATATATTAGCATTTTCAAAGAACCTTCATCCTTTTGACTTAAGCCAGAAAGCTCATCCAAACTAGTCAGGCTTTTATTTAAAGGTTAACACAAAGCCCTGCTTAAACTTGCCGGCAGATCAAAATATAGTTTAGTCTCCCCTTAAGTGGGCGTGTCTAAAGGGAATGATGCTGGGTTGTAAAGACAGTATAGTACTACAAGACTGGACACTTTTAGTTACAAACTTCCAGAAAGGTAAATGTACTATATAGCAATAACACTGAAAATGAGAATGTGCTGGATGGTAATGTTTACAGCAAATCCCTTTTCCAAATTATTTTCATAAATGTCGTTTGACTAGAAGAAAACACTGTAAATTACATATATAACTGCTTAGGTTAGGTTTACAGATCCAGTTTGCAGATATTTACTTTAAATTTTTTTAAGTTGTAGTACTGTTATTTACATGCATATAAAATACATTTGATTAAATAATTTTCATAATTTTCGAAATTAACAGGCACGTCATCAACATGGGACAAATAACGACTCCATACAACCTACTTCGTTTCAAATCTCAGAAAGCTGCACACGTTCTTAAAATGTAGCGACGTATCTTGGAACATTTATCATCTTTGTAGTTGCACGCTATCTGGAGAAGTGAAACCTGAATAATTGCTGTCGACAGTCGAGAGGTGACAGATAGGAAACTTACGTTGCACTGGAGAAAGAGGTAGTTGGTTCAATAGATTGGTGAGTTTAATTTGGTTTTGCATGTCTAAACATTGTCTTCTTAAACGGCTCCTAATAGTAACCGGGATTAGAATGCAGAAACGCGTGGTTTATGTTTGCGAGCTTGGTAATTAGTTTGCTACTTTTTTTAGTTACGATCGTTCCATGCGAGGCCAGTTGCCGGGAAACTAGTAGATTTCAATTAACAGTTCGTTAAAATACTACTTTTTTTTGATTGACAGGACATCACAGCCCAATCGATCTTTAACATCGTAGTGTTATTTGTTGTAATTCGTATATTTAACTAGTGGTATGCCTAGTATATCGCTACCCAAATAAACGCAGCAGTTTGGACGGCCACTGCGACCAAAGTGCAAGCTGGCTAACTGGCTAGAAACTACGAACGAATTCATTGCGCACATCACTTGTATTCACTCGAGTCCTGCCATTAAATGTAGCTAACCCGCTGGCTATCTACGTTTTTAAATCCTGTTGCAATTTCTAATAACGCATATTGCGAGCCAGATTATTAAAACGCAACAAAGCTTGTTGGTGAAACAAATATTGTTTATAAAAGTATATGATATGTTGCAATGGATAATCGTGTAATGATAAATTTAGAAAATCTGGTCTGGAATGATCCAGCGCTTTTGGATATGTTTTTAAGGGTTTACAGGGCTCTTCGCCAAGGTGGCTTTTGACATTTTGAAAAAAATCATTTGGAACTACTAAATCATTACTATAAAGGCTACTAATTTACAGGCCGTGTAAAAATTTTAGTAATATGCTGTTAACGTGCCGGGCAAATTATCTATCCCGTTTCCACCGCAAGATAAGCTAGTTGAATTTGTAAACGCGCTGTTTGTGATTACTATGAATCAATCCTAAAAGAAAGGGAAGTCCCACTGTATGTAGGCATACCCTGGCTTGACTCGTTAACCAAGTCACGAATTGACGCACCATTTTTTGCTAGTCAGAAATGAAACTTTTAACCGAATGAAGAAGACGACAATAAAAAATAAAAAAAACGTAAAATGTGTTAATATGTGTAATGGACGTAATGTAAATGTATTGCAGGTTTGTCTGTGATAAGCATGACGATGACTCATGTAGGGGCAATAATTACGATAGCTGTAGGAGTCATGGGTATTCTTCTGCATTCCTCAATACATAAAATCGAAGAGGGACATCTTGCCGTTTACTACAGGTAAGCTAAAATTTTACAGTATTCCTTCAGAAGTAACCGTTTATATGGGGACCTTGGGGCAGAAGCTATGAGGTAAAGCATAGCATGGAATTAAACTTTCTATCCATGACTTCAAATAGAGTTGGGAGGTGAATAAAGTCGTTCATAAAATTACTTTGACACAGTTTAGAGATATACTCCTCTGGTTACATGCATCTGTAAAGCAAGTGTTTTTTCCGCAGCTAATTAAAAAATATATATATGGTTTTAGAATGTTTATTGATAATGCCTTCTATTACAGAAAAACAAAGCATTTGTTCCCGTTTTAGGGGCGGAGCACTACTAACATCGCCCAATGGCCCTGGTTATCACATTATGCTGCCATTCATCACTTCATACAGATCTGTTCAGGTCAGTTTTAACTATTCATTTGTTTTTCAAAGGTCACTCGCTTATTTCCCTATATCACTTATTTACCCATTTGAAATAACGAACTTAGTATGAGTACAATGAAAGCTAGGTTTTTATTATATGGTATCCTCTCATTTGTGAAGTGGAAAAGGTCTTAGCAACATAATTCTTAATTTTTTTTTCTGTTGAGTCCTTCATTTTCTCATGACTACACGACGACGACAACGACAGCAGCAGCACAAGGTTGCCATTCATAGCTATATGAGAGAATTAAAATAAAAAAACTAAAGAAATGAACAGAATAACTTTCCTCTGTTAGGAGGAGCAGGACTGGATAGAAACTGATGAAAAATAAACTGTTCGAACTGACGGGATGCAAGGACGGAAGTCTTAAAGAATCAAATGAAAACGCATGTTTTCTGGAAATCACTAACCCTAACGATGACTGAGGGTTTGTTTTTCTCCCCCCTAGTCTTTGCATGCATTTAAATTATGCAATGTAGTAGGCATGGTGGTGCCTTGGCCTGGGGAGGGGGGATAGTTTAGAACGCTATTATTAGCAGTAGTTACCTCATCAGTTAACAATCCATGTTATCCAATTGGCCATTATTCAGTGCTGTATTCATGTTGTGGGACATTCCTATTTATGCAGGTTACTGAAATTTACTCAAACTAAAAAATTTTTTTGAGAAAAGGGACAATATTTCGGCTAGTTAAAAAAAAAAAAGTTAAACAAAAAAAAGCCAAGCTTGTGATGTTTGCAATTTAAAGTTCCTTGTTAGTGTCATTATTATTGTTTATTTTCTGGGTTTTTAAAAATGTTATTTGTTGTTGATTGTATTGATATTGCAGACCACTCTCCAAACAGATGAACTAAAGAATGTGCCTTGTGGAACAAGGTACCGCATCTCACTGATTTTGATCAGCTGTTTAAAACAAAAACATCGTTTGGGCAGATGAGGATAACATTGCACTTGGTAGCGTTATTGTTAAGTCAAGTGGTGAGCGTGATCATTGTTAATTGGAGAGGTTCTTTAGGCACACTACAGAAGGCCACAGAAAATCATTTGCACACTAGCATAATTACAGCAAAACGAAGGCTTCTGCCCTAAGTTTTGGTTATTAAAGCAATTCGCCTCGGACAAGCGGCAATAAAATTAATTGAATATTTCGCTCTGACAAGGGAAATTTTTGGTCCTTCCAAACCACTATTTGGTGCAGTTCAACTGCTGATAGCCGCCATTTTAAGTTGTTAATCTTGAGACTACAAACATAAGGTTTTAAGAAAAACACAGTAACCCAATCTGACAGTAAGGCACCTGTGGCTAAGCCTGCAAGTTTTAATATAAATAATTTTGTTTCAACAGCGGAGGAGTCATGATCTACTTTGACCGAATTGAAGTGGTGAACATGCTGATACCTTCAGCAGGTAAATGGGATGACACACACTGGTACCTATTAGGAGGTATATTGGTTGATTTGTTTTTCGGAATCAGTCCTGACAAACGTTTGTCATTTGTTTTTCTTTTTCAGTGTTAGAAATTGTTAAGAACTACACGGCCGATTATGACAGGGCTTTAATATTTAACAAGATCCACCATGAGCTGAATCAGTTCTGCAGTGTCCACACTCTCCAAGAAGTCTACATTGATCTATTTGGTAAGCCGCCCTGTCTAATATAATCTGTTCATCGTTGAGTTTTTTCCAATGGACACAAATGAAGATATCCTCATTGATATTTTTTGTGTTTAGATATTATTGATGAGAACCTCAAGACTGCTCTTCAGAAGGACCTTAATGTCATGGCCCCTGGTCTGACAGTTCAGGTGTGTTGAAATTGAGTCCAATGTATTGTGTTTTTTTTCCCATGGCAATTTAAAGAAGCGCAGCACATACTCAACATGGATTCTCTGCTTAAGCTCAGGAGTGACATAAATTGTTCATCCCAATAACACGTTGTTTAATGTGGGATGGTACATTAAAATTTCTCAATCTAGATGAATTGACACTAGCATTTAACTGCCTTCCACCATTCATTTAAGTCGCCACTGTTTTCTAGATTCAGGTTAACATTTTCGTAAATAATGGCCTATATCAAACGTGTTTTAGGAGGCGGCTTCTGGTGTTTATGGTCCGCATGATTCATGTATTAAATAAATAAATGTATTTGTCAGCAGTATTTTCAAGAGATGTTTTAATTTCTATTGTTCTATTTTTCACGTTCTAGGCTGTTCGCGTTACAAAGCCCAAAATCCCAGAGTCTATCAGAAAGAATTTTGAAATGATGTGAGCATAATGGAATATCAATTCTCCTAGCTATTTTTGAGCTCACCCATTATGACCCTAAACCGCAACTGCATTTTACAGTTTAAGTAATTGCCTTTTGAATGGGACTGACAGTCAGAATTTTGTATATTTTTAAATGTAAAGCTGAGCACAAGAGGTCTGAAGGGAACTGATTATACTAGACTGGTAGATTTGAAGATCGATGGCAATTGAAACAATAACTGGGGAGGATACTCTGAAACTTTAATGCAATCTTTAGAAACGAGTATAAAACTTCACTCTCGCATGTTTTTACCTATCCAGGAATGACCTCCCCTTAACAAACCATATTATTTATAAATTTACCTGATTTACCTAGCGGGTTGGTACTTCTAGTGTTTGTTACATCGAGTTATCGATGGCGGAATCTACACGTTTTGGGCAGAGCCGCGGCATCTCGGTATATTTCAGATGCTCGAGATCCTGCTCTTAACCTCGGCCTGTTGTCTCTTGCAGGGAGGCCGAGAAAACACGTCTGCTCATCACCGTTCAGACCCAGAAGTTGGTAGAAAAGGAGGCTGAGACGGAGAGGAAAAAGGCAATCATCGGTAAGAGGGGCCCGGGGACTTTAGTCCATGACAAAATTGAATGTGATAAAACATAAATTAATTCAGGCCTTATTATAATTTGTTTTTTTGTTTAAAAAAAAAATCCTTTATCAATTGGTCAATCGGTACATGAAACACTTTACTTTAAGATGACACTGATTTTAACACTGACATTACTGATTTGATGACCTTGTTTCCCAATACTCATTTTCAGTATTAAAACAAAACTGGATTCCGTTCTTTACTTTCCGTTCTGCTACTTTTTCAGCACTGATTTTCAAACTTTTCTCTGCAGAGGCCGAGAAGAATGCCCAAGTCTCTGAAATTCATTTCCAGCAGAAAGTAATGGAAAAAGAAACTGAGAAGAGGATTTCAGAAATAGAGGGTCTTTTTTTTTCTTTCTGTCTCTTTGCAAAAAACTAGCGCAACCTTGATTGTTTCTCTCATACTGATGGAAACCACATGATGTAACGATGCCAAATTAAATTTTGTTACAGATTCAGCATTTTTGGCTAGTGAAAAGGCTAAGGCAGATGCAGAATACTACACAGCAGAGAGGCTTGCTGAAGCCAATAAGGTAATTGTACCGTTCTGGAGTGTTTGGGAGGAAAGTCTGATATGGGCATTTTATCTTCCTATAATATAGCACAAACTGGCGTTTCCAGCTGTAATCATCCAATGTGTTAGGATATTGTCCTGCTTTGTGTTAGCTAGGTAGGCCCCGGTTCCATCTCTTCCCTCAGAAGCCTAGATGGGACTTTATAAAAGGGATGGGTGGTTAATTTGTTGTGTATTAGAACATATACTAATGGTATTCATTAATAGTGGATCTGAAGATATTTTTGTTTTTATCCTTCCAGCTGAAACTGACTCCAGAATACCTGCAGCTTATGAAGTACCAGGCGGTTGCAGCCAACAGTAAGATATACTTTGGTCAGGATATCCCCAGCATATTTGTGGACAACAGCGCCTCTATTGGCCAGACCCGGGATGGGCAAGACTCCCTGGAGCAGCAGGAGCTTCTGGCCAAGGTGGCTAAGTTGAGGAAAGGGGGACGCAACTCAAACAGGGACTAAAAAGCTAACCCTGCCGTCTGAGAGGAAAGCATGCAAATCCCCAGGTCATATTATTCTCTTCGCAGGTGAGAGTGTGTGTGCCATGTCCTGCTAGTCATCTCTGTTTGTTATTTTTTCTTTTTCTTTTTATAAGAGTGCGAATGCTTGGGTTGTTTACGGTGGCCTCCAGATTATATATACATATATACATATACATTACATATACATATATATATATATATAATATGCGTTAAGTACCCATGCATAAGACTGCATGGGTATTTATGTATATGATATTTGGAGATTTTAATAATAAATATTGGTATTCCTAATGAATTAACATTAATTAATTATTATTTTCCATATTTCCAAAAGGTACAAACCTAATCAGGTACCTAAACCATTTTATTGCTGCTAACGGATTTTCTCTGAATTGTCTCCCCAATTTTTTTTTTTAAAAACCCAATAAAAACCGATACTCTCTGAAACTTAAAATGTTTCTCTAGGCAGTGTTGTTAATCATTCTTTCCTTTTTTATTTAAAGAGATTTTTTAAAATTCTAATGAATTAATATTGTGAGTTGAGGCCGCTGTAAAGATCTAAAGGGATAGTGTTGTCTTATTTTTAAATCAGTCAGCTCTTTAGAAGATTGCATTCTTGATTTAAAAGAGATTTCCCATTCTGCCTCAGTTGTTCATACAACATATCCGCTATTACCATACTGATGAACAAATTTAAATCTCATTATTAAATTGTTAAAATAAATAATAAACTAAATAAACCACAACACAATTTGTATAAGCATATTCTGTTGATATTTGTTGTAACTGGAAATGGTAGGCATTCAGAATTAAGGCTGTTTATGTTAATTATTTGGGAAGAGATTAGTCGGCCAGTTAAGGATTTTTAAATTAATTTAAAGCATCATTTTAATGTACATTTGTTCATGTGTTTGTATCAAAGAGCCCACATTGTCTGATTGATCTGGAGCTGATGGTACTTCTCTTGGGTTGTGAATAGTTATGTCAGTTTTCTATCAGATCTCACTGAATATGAAATCATATTTGTTGAAATCTTCTGTTTTGAAACTGATGCTTTTTGGTGACTTTTGAAACTATCCTGGCTATTTCCAAATACAGAAATGCATGTTTTAAATTATAGGCATGTTTATTTTTATTGACATGACACCCATGTATCTGAGAAGTGTTGTTTCGTACCGCTGTGAACAGGAGGACTACCAATTTATCCTTGTTTTATTTTGGCAGGGCGCACGGTTAGTTACCAGTACAATATAGGAGGGTGACGTTATGTGAGCACGGAATTGCAGATATAATCTATGGATAACAAAGCATAGGGGTGTTGTTTTGCTCTTAAATTGAATCCTAATTTTAACAGACTTGTTCCTGCAGAATATTCCCAGATGGGGACTAAAACCATGCTATCTGCCCTTTTTTTCACCCAAATGCCCATATGCCTAGTTCTCTGTCCAATCTCTGCATAGTGAAATCTGGTGGTTGGTATGAAAGTGTGTTGCCCTCCCCCACACCCCGCTGGGGACTGAACTGATTGCATAATGTTTAAACTAAGCTTTAGTTGCCAAGATGGCAGCACTACCGAGACAGTTCTTGCATATTTCTGGGAATGTTTTTTTTCTTCCCAATTCATGCAAAATCTCAGATTTTTAAAGAGTTTTTGAGTGATTGTTTGTTGACTGCAAGACCCGAATTTTCTGCTTAATTTTTTCTTCTTCTTTTATGTAAGTATAGTTTAAAAAAGAAACTATTGAAAATGGGTTTGTTTAAAGAGGGGGAAATGGTTGTAAGTCCCTTCCAGTGTATTCCAATTTATTTTTAACATGGCTGTTGAAGGTTCTCTTGAATTCTCTTGTTTTTGAAGGCATTGCACCTGATGGTTCCAGTAGAGGGGGCTTTCTTTCATGCTGACTAATTTCTGACACGTTTGTTTTAACGATATCTGCCAGTTGCCTGTTTAAACGTATATGCTATTTTATTAAGCATATGTGACCATGTACCCTGCACTGATGGTTGTTGTTGTTATGTTCCTAAACTTAAGAATACAATGCCATCTCTCAGGTCAGACAATTATTTTCTTTGCATTACAATTTTAAACTGCTGGTGCGATTAGTTGCATTTAGATTCAGGTGTGTTTAATTTAAGGTGTTTTGGATATGGGAATGTAACTGTATTGCAGAACATGGGCCATGGGGGGGGGGAGATCAAATTTTAAATCTGTTGTAAAACACTAACACATTCAGGACACACTGATATTTAAGGAGAACTTCCTTTATCCCATTAATGTGATTTGTGTAATATTATAAAAAAACTTTTTTTTGTAAGTTTTGCCACTGAAGTGAACATTGAAAGTCTTAACCATCAAATATTTATTTTTCCTGTGGAACAATGTGTTGCAAACGGAATGGAATTTTGATATATTACAAGTTAATACTTTGTGAATGTGACCTTTTGTACAACCACCTTAATTTTAAGAATAATATATTTATGAATACTTATTTATAGAAATTTATATGCAAAATTTACCACCAGTTTCGACCATGACAACTGAAAAATTAAAAACCCATTTTGATACTACAGAAGCATTTTGTTATTTATTTTTCATTTCTGTTGTGGAGCTGATGCCCCTCTGTTACTGTATGAAAGGAGGAACGGCGGATTCTGGTTGAGCACAGTTATATTTTATGTTTTACATATTATGGAATTGTAATAAATCCAAAATTTAAGTCAGCACCTAATTGGCAGAGCTCTGCCTGGCACAAATTGGCAGACCTCTCACACCTTGTCCCTAGCCGATGTTTCAGTTGACTTTCCAGTTGCAAATTCAGAGAACGTGAAAGTAATTGCCAATTCCCAATAAAATAACCAAAAACAATGGTTGATTACAGAGAAATCTAGAAATGCCTGCCTCAGCTCAAGAGATAAAAACTAAAACCGGTCAGTGTGGTAAGATGACTGATCAGGTAAAGTGATCGACCTGTAATTTATCAGAGTTATCACTAGTGGGCAGT
>JAOVYW010000037.1:2082931-2097138 GCA_025775045.1 Hiodon tergisus | reverse complement strand
GTGAAGGATCTCTTCTCTAAGACTATCGGAGGACGTTGCAGTAAATGGCAAGCAGCACACTGACCAGGGATGGGGCCAAACAGAGTAGGTAAAGGGCACAGGGCTGTCTGCTCCATGGATGACACCAGTAGCCTAGACATTTTAATCATAAATTTAAACAAGTATGGCATGTACAAAAGGCTTACCTTTTGATTTAGCATACACGTTAATTTAGATTATATTAAGTAAGGAATTTCCAATGTGTCTCTGAAGTGTTTTAATTAACCTGAAATACATCAGCTTCAAGTGAAATATGCAGGTAGAGTGGGATACAAAGGACGCCGATATTTAATTTTATAGAGATGGATAAAAACCCAAACACAGTTAAGCTGTTCTCAAGAACACTGGAATGGAAGTGGGTGAAAGTTCCTGGGTAGGTCTGACTTATTTACAATGGGGCGAAAAAGGAAGGGCCTTGGCATACCGTTATTTTACATACTCAAAGTGAGATATGCAGCTTTTTGGCCTTCCAAAATGACTCTGAGGCTGGTACTTGTGCTGAGAGCATGTCTGAAGGTTCTTAGAATCCATAAACAATGGAAACTGGAAGCAATTGGCCTCATTGGCTGCACTTTTCTGAATAATTGGGAGAAAATCATAGCAAATATTTACAATATAGCTACAAGTAGATCATTAAATTATCCTTCTGATGTTATTAGTCCAGTTATGCTGTTGCCGTTTGTTTGTTTAAATTCTCTTCACCATAACATGAATATGAGATTTTGTATATGCAGGGTAAGTATTGTTGGATCATGTGTTGAAACTGAATTTGTCTAGCCCTGTGTTTAAAAGGGCAGTGGAGAAAAACCAAGATACAAATTTTACAAATTCCTGAGGTCTGTAACTGTCAAGCACATACACGGCAACTGTGGCTCAGCCGTGCACTCGTGTTGGGGTATGTAAGAAAGCAGTGGTATACTTCCACGACCACGAACCCGCTCCCTGGGAATTCATCTGCTGGTATCTTTGAGCGTTTCCTTCTGCATGCTGTTGCCATCCCCGCAGAGCACAGAGGCTGGGTTGTGCTACAGCAGAATAGGGTGGGGCCATTGCAGAATTTTTCACCCTCATCCAACTGATAAAGGCCTGAGATTGGAATGTGACATTTTATAAACAACTCACCGCATGCAGAACAGTTAGCTTTTTGTGTTTCGACACATTCTTTCTGGGATGTCAAGAAAAACAGATCTCTTTCCTACTGTGTAAACAGTAAAAAAGAATGTCATGGCTGTGAGAACAAAAAACCCTAAAATAATATTTAAATGGGGGATTAAGACCAGGATTAAGGTTTGTTTAGTAAAATATCAGATATGATTCTTTTATTGCAACTGCATTCATTTATTATACAGACTACTTAAAATCCCATTCTTTCCGAGTTCCTGAAGGAATCTCACAGTTGGCATAAAAACTGCAAGTCAGATATGGAGAAAAAGGTTAACCAAACCCACTATACCCTTTGACTTAATCTTTTTACATTCATTCACATGTGTGCATGTCTTGTATTCCCTATGAAGAAACTTAATTTTTCGCGACTCACGTTTCAGAATGTAACCTCTGGCGAATAAGAAGCTAAAATGAGCGCCCACGCCCCAGCAAGAAAGAAAGGCCATAATACACTCATGGTAGTAAATGAATCCAGCAACAGGAGACTCCTGGTCAGAATTAAGTAATCACAAGGCACCCCTTGGAAGATGACGGGCTGTCCAGTAACACTTACTCATAAACTGGGCACCCTGACACTCAGCAGCCTCCTCGGTGTGTGGGCCAAGCTGTCCAGAGATAGAACAGGCAGCCATATGTGACAGACTCGCAGAAGTCATAAAAGCCCACTTTTTTTGGGAAGAGAAAAGAAAAACAAGGATGTTCTGACTGAAGTTGTGTGGTGTTTACAGTGTAGGAGACTTTTTGCTTAATGTAAAAAAAATTGTGCAAAAGTCTTAGGCACTCTAGCTTTTTTTTAAACATAAATTTAGTCTTTGATATTTATGTTTTGTCTTCTGCACTAGTTTGTAAGTAGAAAAAAAACATTTTAGATTTCCAAAAAGAAGACCAAGGTGTTCTGCAACAGATGGTTTTGCCTCCATAGAGCCCTGATCTCAACATCATGGAGTCTGTCTAGGATTAACTGGACAGACAGAAGCAAGCGAAAACAAAGTCTAGAAGAACTGCGGAAAGTTCTCCAAGATGCTCTCCAAGATCTACCTCCCTGCTCATAAAACTGCACGACAGGTTACCTAAGAGTATTGAAGCAGTATTTAAGACAAAGGATGGTCACACCAAATACTGAATTTATTTTTTGGTTGTTTTTACTTTTTACTGCCCTTTATAGTTTATTTTATAAACTTTTCATTTTATCATTTTTGAAAGCAACTTCACTTTACAGAATTTTATTTTTATTTTATTTTTTTGCATGTGCCTACGATATATATAATATAATATAAGAAAGTTATGGAACACCCGGTGACCCTGTGTAATCTGATACAGAGCAGAATTTATGGTTCCTTCAATGATGACAAGATGTCCAGGTCCTAATACAGCAAAGCATCCTCAAACCAGGACAATACCAACACCATGCTTGGTATGAGGTTCTTACTGTGGAACACAGCATTTGGTTAATCGCCAAACTTAACAGGGCCCATGTCAGGCCTAAAGTTCTAGAAGCATCCAGGAGCTTTTTAGCACACTTGATAGGCACTCATGTTCTTCTTAGTGAACAGTGGTTTCCACCTTTCGACTCTGCCATGAAAGCTCACTAACACATTCAGGGCACTGAATTACTCAATTATGTATACCTAACTGTTGATTGTGTTAAACCATATAGGCTACTGTATGTGGCAAGAGTATGCATTACCGTTTGCAAATTATTACAATGTCAATATAAATAAAACCGAAAAAAACAATGTTACTTACCAGGTACAAATATGATTAGAGGATTTAAATCACTACTGCCATTAAAAAATTCGTATTTATTTATTTAAGAATGCAGATCAATATATACAAGAGTGGATTATGTGGATATATAGAAGGAAATCTGGAAGTTAGCTAATAAAACATGGACACCCTTTTCTCTCTCTCGTCAGTTAGCCTGGTTGCCAAACATCTCTCTTGTTGTTCAAATTGGGGTCAGAAAATCATATAGTTCAATTGGTGTCCCCTTTACAATACAAGTCATAATGTTAATGTGGGTCTCCTTGAGTTAAACAGTAAAGACAAACAAACAAAGCAGAAAACTGACCTTTGACAGGGTTCATTTTGTCGGGCCTAAAGCAAATGTCTATTTTTTGCTCTTCCCCTTTTTCATTTTTGCTGTATTTGGTAAAATACATGTCACTTTTTCCACATAAATTCATGTAGCTCAGCACAAGCAAGAACCACTAACTGAATGAACGAACATATTTAAAAAAATATTTCAAGTACATAATAAGCAACAAAGGCCACCATTTCATTTTTCTGATGTGAAAGTGGGATTTCCTTGTCTAGTGATACAACATCAGAATAGTTTTGAATTGTATACTGTATGTATCGCTGTATGAAGCTGCCTGCAAGAAGACTTGCCAGTCTGTGAGAGTAATTCAATGATGATCAGGGCTTTTATCCCTAAAATAAACAGGATTCTTCTGTATTGGAGATTAGCGTGTGCCATAGCTCGTGGGGCATCTGTGCAGCAGAGCTGGCAGGGAGTGACAAATAGGGTTTCTTCTGAGACACTGGTCTATCAGTCTGTTGGGCCCCAGACAGCTCTGGGTCACAGGTTCAGGTTGCGGTGGGATGGCCCGGTTTAGACGGCCCTTTGGAGCACTAAGGGCTTTTTGCCAATCTTGTCAGCCCACACATCATTATTTCCATGTTCACTGCCATCTCCATTATCTAATTTTATAGAAACCTCAAGTGGTGGCTCATTGAAAAAAAGGTGCGCCAATGTCCAATACTCTGAGAGCATGACATATATGGGCGTTTTAGTTTCAGTGCGAAACCAAGCCTTTTTGATTGCACATAGTGAAAATAGATTCTGCTTTCATTCCATTTTTTATTTTTATTTTATTTTAAACTCTGCACTCTAAAAAAACTAGCTGTTGCTTTTTTTTCTTCCTTAACCATGAATGTGATTTATTTAAATGTATTCCTTTGGTACACACTTGGTTCTAAAAGCACACAGAACATAATCGTGATAATACATCAGTAAAAACAGATACTGAGCGTTACTGGAAACAGCATAATTCACAGTCTCTGCATTAAATACATGTTTTTTTTGGGTGGGATAAGCAGTCTATAAAAGGTATTTATTTATTTTAAATAGTCATAGGGTCACGGTTTTCACACGTTTCGTTAGGTTTATTGTAATTTTGTGTGCAAATATCGGTCACTGATGAGTTTGAGTGCACTTTGCTAAATTTCTTGAATCACATCAAAAAATACTGTTGGACTCATCCACCTTATCTTCACAGAAATGCTTAACATGTTGACTATTCAAGTGATAAAATTTCAAGCTGGTGAGTTATACAAGACAGCACCATGCCTGCATGGAAAAAAAAAACTTGGGGCTCTCCACGAGTTAAGAAATGTCGTTTATAAAATTAATTCAGAAAACTTTTTAGTCAGATATGAGTATTCACTGGTAACGTAAACGTTAGACCTATTTTTCTATGCTCAATATAATTTATTTATCTTCTTTTTCTTTATGGATTTATATATAGCGCCTGGTGTGGCCCATTCCAGATACCCTTCAAAGAGGAATTTCTCTATTTAAAAATATTTTAACTTTGCACAGTGCCTTTATATGTGTTTATTTATTTATTTTATAGGTGTACCACTATTTGTCTGTTAACTCAGTTTATGAACTCTCCGTGCTGTGTCTTTGTGCACAACTATACTGATGCTTGTATTATGATGCTTATGATTATATTATGCTTATGTTTATCTTGCATCTTATGTTATCGCCTTTGTCGCATTAGTCTTTGTACCTTTTCGCCGTACTCGTCAATAGGGCATGGTAGTTCAGTAACTCTTTGCACGTTAACCCCTAAACTATGGCACTTTTGTACATCGCTCTGCTAAATGACTAAAATGTCAAATGTCAAATGTAATTAATTTGGATGTCCTGGATTGAACAGTAGAGCACATTGACATCAACAGTGGAAGCAAAAGCCTCAGAAAGTGGCTTGCTCACCACCTCGCAAGGAATCCCAAGGTGAGAAGGAAAGTTTTGAAGGAGGTCCTAAATTGCTGTGTTATAAGTCACATTCAACCATTCCGCCGACCCTGTCTCCACCCTAAACTCCTGAGGAGCCAGGGCTGTAATGAATCAGTCTAATGGCCGTGAATCAGGGCGAGTCATCCTTGATGGGCTTTACATTTACATTCCTGGTCATTTTGTTTTCTCCTCTGTGGTGTTGAGCGCTGCGATCCGAGGAGTCTGGTGAAATGACGGAGGGGTGAGTCAGAGCACGATCCCAGACCTCTTTCCTTGCTGTCAGCGGGACAGGAGGTCTGGAGACAACCAGACACTGCTGTAAATCTAAGCAGCTGGAGGTTAAAAAAACTCCCCTCTGTTCGTCCTGTGGTTTAACATAGGACAGCTAACAGGCAACTATGCCCCCTGTTTAATGGCCATGAAACAGAAATCCATTGTGAACAAGGTTCATGTTTAAAGCAGGCTGCTGGAAAGATAAAGGGAGGTGGTAGTTTTTGTTTCAGCTGGCTACCTTTTCATTTGCCTCAGGGAGTTACAAAAATAAATTATATATATATATATATTTTGGAAAAAATAAAAAATAAAGGTTTAAAATCATCTTTTAAAATCAGTATTTTACTTTTACTATTTTACCAATTATTCAGTTAAGTGAAACCTAATAAATTTACTTTTTTCTTTTCTTTTAGGGGCCTGCTTCTTTGTTAAGATTTCATAATCTATGGTGCAAGTTGTGCAATAGAGGTTAAAAGGTCTTTTCAGGACAGCTGGGTACAGGAAGAACGTGCAATACTTTGGCTCAAGAAAGTGCATATTGCAACTTGATTCTGGCGAAACCATGAACATTTCCTCTGTTTATTTTTTGTTTCTTGTTTGTATTAGTTTAAAGAACATGTTTTTAAAAGATCTGGTCCACAATATTTTTTTCCTTTAGTAATTCATGACATATGGTTTTTATTGATGCAGAGTAGCTAAGCCATCCTTTTCAAACAGCTTGCGCAGTAAAATGATTAATTCAATCTGCAACCGATTATTAAAATCTACACCCAGAATGTGATGAAATAAGAAACTGCGCCTATATGCATATCCTAATTCACGCCTAAAAATTGAGAAGTTTCAAACTTGAAAATGTATGCACAGAAAATGCATTGTTCCCTATAGAAATAAGAGAATCATTGTTGCTCACACTCAGCTGTGTCTAAATGTTAGTGCTTGGCAGGTACAACTGATAAATATTGTGAAGCACTGTCTGCACACTGCCACAGAAAGGGAGAAAATGTTATTTTTTTTAAATCTTAAATGAATCACCAACTCTTTAACTAGCGATAGGTCTGAACTTGAGAAAGCCAAATATTTCTGCTCAAGGCCTTCATCAGGGCCTTCAGAGTAAGTGTCAAGTGGAGTACTAGACTTAATAGGCTTAAATAGACTTCAGGAGTTGTGCAAGTGTTTCAAATGATGCAATCATTTAAAGGAGTTGATAATAATTAAACTGAATGGCTAATTGATTAATTAGATAGATTCTTAAACTTAAACTTACTGATGATCCTTACATTCAATAGGTAAATAAGGTTGTGTTGTAAGCTACCAGTGTGGTCATAAAAAGCAAGACTGGCTGAAACCCTCATTAAGACAATCAGCAGAAAGTGATAAGTCCAGCTTAATCACACTTCAACAGAAGCACTGCACTAAGAGGTGTGGAACATTAGCGTCAGAGAGATGGGTTACCATTTTGACAAAATAAGTCTTTAACAAACTTATGTTAACACATTTTTAATTGTTTTGGATTATTTTATAAAGATATTTAATGTCAAAAGTCTCTGAACCAAGGCCTACTACTCTCTTCACTTTAAAACAGTATTCAATTTCTTCACTCATTTTTAAGTACCAATTGTAAGTATTATTAGAATAGTAGAGATCTATACTTTGCCATTTCATATTTAAGCCACTTTTTAGATGCTCAGAGTCTGTATATAGTTTCATGTACTCTGCGTTTACCGAAATAAGGAAAAATACAATAACAATACACAATACAGTTTTAATAATTTTCCTAATTTGGCCCCTTTCATAACTTAATAATGACAATGCCTTGATAATATCTAAGTATCCACGATTATTCTTGCACGTGCTCTGTGTGGCAAATACATATAGTAGAGATACATTTATGGAACATTAGCCCTGGATTTGTATTGCTCCAAGTGCATTGTTAGGTCTTTAATGCGCAAATCTTTCAGCTGGACAAGACGTTCAAGCTTGTTCACCTTCATCTGCAAGATCTGTAAACAGGTCAGACAACAAACGTATGTCAAGGAAATATCGTTATACCATCCAGAATGTTCTTTTTTAACTGGTACCGGGATACTGTACTCTAAACTGCCCACATTGCTTCTATAATATCAGCTCAGAATGTTTCACAAATTACTGATGAGTACCTCTGTAAAACAGTTTATTGAGATATTTTACTATTGTTAAAGCACCGGCATTTTTCTTGAAAAGTTTCGTACTTGGGTAATAACTGTAAACACATAACACATAATTAATTATAATTAAATATCTGGAACCCCTCACCCAGTCTGAATGATGATTTTTGATGCAGGATAAGTCAATAAGCAACATCCTCTTACGGTACATATGCCCTCATACTTTCTGTGACATAACTACAGTTCCGCTTTGCCCAATAATAAATGAGGTAATATAATAACGTATGTGCATCTTAAGAATCTTGCTGACATTCTGCAGTGCTGCAATCGTTCCTGACAAACGTAATAGTATGGTGATATGGGGACACGTTGCACAGCTAAATTCAATTAAGAATTTTAAGCGAGAACTCTTATGAAACATTTCCCACTTGCATAATGACACTGCCTAAACTGACACAGTTATGATTTAGTTACTCATCTTTACACTCACCTCTGCAGTCTCCTGCAGATCTAACATTGCCTTTTCTTTCTCTTCCATAAGCAGGCGCATGGTTGGGTCATTATAATAGCTTTGCATTGTGGTGGGCTCGGGTCTAAGGCAGATTTTAATGGAACACAATTGCAGTGTAAAACTTCACTGAACAGAAACACTTAATATCAAATGTCTACTGACTACGCACAAAGTCATGAATCTGCGTATTTATTAAGCAAAAACCACAAGATTGTATTTTCAGGCAAAAAGTCCCCTTGTTTTACATTTTCCATGGACTTAGTAACTCTATCAAGGCTTTAATCAGATTTATTAACCAGACATGATGAGCAATACCTCACTTTCGGAAAATGTTGGCCAGTCTGTTTCTTGTTCATCTGCCCTGGTGCAGGTTTTGGATATGAAGGTATATTCTGCTCATGACATGGGACATCATTTGTATTAACTATAGGAACTGTAAAAAAAGATAAGATGATCTTTTCTTTTAAAGAGTTTGATTTATTCAAATTCTGTATTTATAAAGGATAGCTAAAAACTAATCTGTGAATTTAAATGCAGTCACTGCTACAGCAATGCTGTTAATCAGGAGGTATCCCATGTGTTATCTGCTACGGAGATATAAACACTTTCCAGAGCGTCTTCCTCCAGAGAAAACTTGGATGTCTACACGGCTTCTTTCCTGTTAGTAAAAATACAATACTGTGGCGCATTAAAAATGGCTCACATGCCATTTTTATTTGTTCAGTAAATTGATACATTTACAACAACGGCAGGAATACTACCCTTTCAGTTTGAGCCAAAATTTTTTTTACTAACAATTGGTCAAATAATCTGGTATTGTCTGTGTTGTTAAAGCCACTGCGGTCAATGCAGAGATGTGCTTGTAGCTGTCATTGTAATGAAAACTTCCTGGATGATGTGTCATCATTAATCCCAGAGTGCTTAACAGGGTGTTTAAAAAACGTCGGCAGAACAACAAGATCTGCCACCGCATCTGTCATGAGGCTGTTACTGTTGCAATATTCTATCACAATAGAATAAAAAATAAAATCCTAAAAAAAACCATGTGGTCTAAATGCACAGAGAACAGTGAAATATGCACACGCACGGCTTTAGCTTCAGAGGCACATTTTACTTTGCAGAGAATCATTTAAATCCCAATACTATTGAGCAAAATGACGTCGAAATGAAAGTCTCTGCTTGAGCCGCATCGTGGTCAGAACCTTTCTCCACAACCCTGAAACCCCTTTTTTCCTGAAACTCCAGTCACTGCCAGTCCTCTTAAGGCCTGAATTACAGCATTAATAATTAAGGCCTGGATAACAGCAAGACTGTGCAATGATTTACTTTCTTGACATGCACTTAAAACAATACTTTCGACACATTTTCACATGTTATGACTTAATTATATAAATAGTACCTGCAGCTAACTGTGACTTGACATAAGTGCAGCTGTAGTACTCCAAATCCTGAAAGGAAGGAAATATGGAAGTGTGTGTAAGATATATTGTTTTTGGGAAAGCCATCCACATCTAGTTATGGGAGTCTACCACTGTTGTATAAGGAATCTTATCTATCCGGAGATACATCAACATGCAGTTAAAAAGAAAATACAGATTGATTTATTTAAAATTCTCTCCACGGCACTGTTCAATGAAAGAACCAGGAATAAACGGTAACTGCGATCTCTATCCATACTGAATTGTGTTTTTTTCGGTATCTGCTTTTATTTGTATTTGGACAGTTTATCTTGGAATGTCTACTCAGGAATTTGGTGTTGCCCTGCAGCAGTTATTCAGTCTGGAATGCCACAGAAGGATTAATCAATGTAGGACAGGGGTGGTGACAGCGTAGGAAAGTGTCTGCAGACATTGGACGTCGGACATTACTGCCATAGCATCAGCATGCCTTTTTACAGCCTACCGTGTTGCCAGTGTGGCACTTTGGTACAGCTATGATCAAGCATGCTTTCTTCAGATCTTTGTTTCCATGGGTACAGGAACATTGAAACATCCCCACAATTACATCCATATGTGTGCGTCTGAAAGCCATTTCATCGTGTATGGTGTGTAACAAATACACACTAATTACCAAAATTAGTTTTTCCTCATTTAGATAATTAATAACCTGGAAATCAAGTAAATGGAATAGGTTTTTACTGGTAATCCTACAGGAGAATATGCTTCTGGAGAAGTACTGGAATACAGAATGAGTACTGACATTTATGAATACTGGTAGAGGACTAAAATGTTACTCGTACCTGTCTTTCATCCTGATTTTTTCCCAATCGCCGCTCTTCAATCCTTTCTCGGAGCATGCACAAGACTGGCTCAATGAATCCTGTTGTACTCAATACAATTTTCTTTATTGAGTCTTCGGGCACATGAAAATTCAACTTGGGAAATACCTTTCTAGGATTGCAAGAGAAAAATAACTTTGTTTTATTACTTTAATGTTATAGACACTGGTTCACTGTGATGAGATGCTTTCCGTTCTTTTTCAGGATGAAATCAAAACCTGCAGATTACAAAATACTTGTCATTTTTATCAAATGAGATTACTACCATAGTTTTGTTAAGGACACTTAAAGGTCAAAGCACTTTTTTGCGACCAATGATTTTGGAAAGGGACAATGTATGACAAAGAAGCCTAATAAAATGTCCATCCATCAATCCACCCATATCCGAAACTGCTTATCCGGGTCAGGGTTGCGGGGGACGCTGGAGCCGATCCCGGCAGGCAAAGGGCGCAAGGCATGGATATAACCAGAACGGATGCCAGGCCAACGCTGGGCCTAATAAAATCTCCTTACTCTATTTTATATAGGCTAGTGTACAAAAATCGAAAATGTATCCTGTCTTGACTCTGCTCACATCCTCCATTCCTAATAAATCCCTGCTTCTCTTCTTTCATTTCACAACTTTACAAGTGTTTTACACTGTACAAAATACTGCATGCAGTCACAACCCATCTTACCAAAACCACACTCCTTCTACCACTCACAGATATGGTACATTTTCTTTTCTAATATTATTACACCCACATTTGCAGGAAAAGTGATGTTTATTAACATTAACATTAACTTCCTCTTTTTTTTAAACCTAAAGTTATGCTGATGGTTCTCCTAATCAACTTTGCAGCTATATCAACTTTATTTTTACTATCAAAGGTGTTGGAATGAGTCCAAGAATCTTGGTGTTATCTTTAAGTCGAACGTTTGAAGCTCGTGCAAACATTTGCTTTCTTTTTTTAGGCTCAATTACTGTAAGGTTTGCAAGTCTATCCAAACAGGTCCGAAATAAGTTGCAGTATCTTCAGAATGCTGCTGCTTGAATCCTAAGTAAAACTAAAATGCATGTGCATTTCACCCCCGTCCTTGTCTAGAAAAGTTCGCTCATTACTACATTCGCAAGTGAACTGCTAACTCTCGATGCATCTACACGTTATTTTGCTCTTTGGCTTTATTATAAAGCACACATTTAGGAAAATGCATGTACTTGCCTGTTTAGTGTTGCCCAATTATTCATTTTCTGCTGGGTAGAATTTGCTGCAGGGAAGTTATGTAACTCCACAAGTTTAGGGAAGAAAAACTTCACAACTTCAGCGGCCATCACTAGACATATAATGGAAACATAACCATTGTTACAGTAACAACACTATTAAAATACTAGTCTATAATTAATATGTACGTTTCTTCTTATTAAACGTCTAGTTTTATTAGCACATATAAAGTTATTCAGAAGAGAAACTTCTACTACTATCTTTATTTGTATAAGTCGCGTTTTTGTAAAGCAACATGTAGCCTCTTTTACCCCCATCACTAAAATCCCTTGTTATATTCTTTTTCATTCTGGAAATAGGTACATTGTCAATCCAAGCATAAAGATCCCGTAATATATCGTCGTTTATTTCAGTATTCATAATATTCTAATTTACAACAACAATTCATTGATGTTATTCACAAAAGCGAGCCAACTATTTTGCGTTTATTAAGGGTTGCTTAGTAACAAACAAAGTGGAAAGCTATGGTGGCCTTGCAAAGGCAAACGCCTTCGAAACTTTTCCATTTGTCCGTGTTGACCCTGCATTCGCAGTTCGAATCATTTTATTGATTTTGAGCACCTTAGATGGTACGGTACCTGTGGGAAGCTATTCCGCACGGCAGTTCATGTCGACAGTGTAACAGCCTGCACTGTGTAAAATATGAGGAGTCACTCTAAGGAGATTTGATCGAGAAGACTAGTTATACTTTTGCTCTCCCTTTCAGCAATCTTGCTGATATTCTGGCCAAATTCATAGGGATTGCAGTACCACGATGTAATAGGTTTCATAGAGCACGGGCACGCTCATCTAACCCCCCCCTCAGTGCTTAACTTACTGATAGAAATATATTTTCTTTGCACTGACGCAACTAATGAAAATATAGCTGCCAGCAGTGTTGAGAATTGGAATCATATTATACCAGTAAAATTTTGTACCTTTTTCCATTCCCACGTCCAAAATCAAATCAACCTAAATTGTCCATGAAATAAATGCAAATAGAGTAAAATATACCACTAAACATAGTTTTGTAATGTTTGAATTTAACATTTGTTTTTAGAACAGAGAATGTGTGGTTATTTATCATCTTTTGCCAAGATTATCACTGTTCTACAAACATGGTTAAACTAGAAAAATACACATAATATACCTTATTTGCATTTTACGTATTGTTTAAATTCGTAATTCTCAAAATCCAAGTTAAAACGCTAAAGGAATTTGCACCTAAGAATTATATTCACAATTAAGTAATTAATAATTAAATAATGATGGCCCCTAAACCCTTTCTGGAGGTTGTTGGCCCAATACTTAATACTTAATAGCTAATACTTTAGTCTATATGAGAAGAAAGAAGAAAAAACACAGAGTAGGACAAAGCAAGTAAGAAAAAAGGTACCGCAGAATTTATTTTGAAATAAATACAGAAGTCCTGCAAAGGGGAATGGTGGGGAGGCCTTTTTGAAGTTCTCACATACTAAATTGTATTATGTAAAGGAGCACATGTTAATGCAGTTAAACATTAAAAGGTTGAACACTAAATCAAACTGAAACCGGGGGCGGGCAAAGACAATAAATATTAAATACATCAAAAAAGCATTCTGGTTTCAAATAAAACTTGTATCCAGTCCTGCTGAATCCACTTATCCACTGGTATTTCCAATGTTATTCTCCATTAGCTGTTAATAACAATACTCCCTTTTCCTGATCAGACACTAAAATGTAAGCTGTTGCTACAGTTTTCATTGCACAGTTGCAGTCAGAACATAATAAAAAACAAACAAAAAAAGAATTAAATAAAAAAGAATTAACAAACAATAAAAAGGTTGCATTAAAACTAAAAATGAATTAATAGAACACCTGTTCACTATCATGTCAACTTAGAACTGGAGCAGATAGGACCTTGAAAGTGTACCCAAACGCTCATTTAAAAAAAAAAAAGCCGTTTGTCAAAGGAAATTCAAATCAAATTAAATCAATTTGGATAACTGTTAAACCAGGAAAATTATCCACCATGCAAATGCGCTAACTGTACGTGATAACTTTTCAATCTCTGCACCTCAAAGGCACACGCAAATATGAAAGCGCTGTTCTTATACCGCCATCAAAGCCACTTCCCACCATGAACTTCAGCCGCAGTCGACAGACCTTCTTCTGATGTTTAAGCAAGCCACTTTATACTATCATCTTGGTGCAGCAGGAGGCTTCAGCGCAACCTTTGGTCCCACTGCTGCAGCCTGTCAAATATCAAGCACAATGAATCCAGGTTTATCACCTATGACTAATAGCACGAAAAAGACAAATCTCCATATCTAACTGCTACTGAAGATACTATCTTAACACTTACTTGTGGGTGGTTCCCATGGGCTTTTGATTCTGTTGGCTTCATCGGGGGCACTGGTGGAAGTAGTTTTGGCTTGCAATCCTATAATTGCATTATTATAGCATTTTTAAAAAGTTATTTAGAAGCCAACCGAAATATAGCATGGATTGTCTAATAGAACTTAAGTATTCAGATACAGGAATTTGAAGA
>JAOVYW010000037.1:2061146-2077770 GCA_025775045.1 Hiodon tergisus | reverse complement strand
CATCAATGTATGATCACAAAGAGTTACCCACAGAAATTGTCAACCAAAAAAAAACAACTCATCACATGATTTCTACATTTCTACATTTCAAACAAGGCCGATGACGAAGGGACCAAGTCAGTTTATTTATTAGTATTATTTTCCTTTCCTGGAAGTATGCGCCATCGTTGTGAAGTAACCTGATGGCTGTTTCCCTAGGTGTCCTACTGAGGTGTTCTGTTTCAGATGATTCCAAAAGACATTTCTGGAACAGCGTGCGAGTGAGTAAACCGTGTCAGGAGTTATAACAAAGTCTGAAAGCAGATATGTCCCTCAAGGTCAGTTCACTTGCAGCAGCATGCCTTTCGCAGGAACGTTTTCCAAACGCTATTAAAACTCTCGGACGACGTTTCAAACGAATGAGCCAGGGTCAGTGTGAAGTTAAGTGGTATGAAAAACCAAGTAAGTTAATTTTCAGTAGGATTTAATGAAAAACTTTCAATCATTTATAATACTCCGGTTTCCCCTGTTTTAAATCACATAACAGCAACTTCATATTACTGAAATGTGGCGAATACCTTACCGCAAAGCAAAGATCAAAAATAATAAATATGAATAAGTACGTTTATTCTAGACAGACGGATGATTGTGGGGATGTAAAATAACTAACTGAAGAGTATTGCATTAAAACATCATTACAACTAGACGGATGCAAATGAAATATGCAAATGAAATATGCAAATAATGAAAAGAAATTACTCCATTCATCTTCACTTTAAAAAACCCAAACAACAGACTGATTTCTGATTATTCAGTAATGTCATGTAAATCCACATGGTGCAATTGAATACTGCTGGCAAATTACTAGCAGGCCCAGTTTACCAGGTGGTTTCTCATCCGACGCTGGATTGGTTAAGAGGCGGGTGTCGACCATGACACGGCATTTAGGATAAAAAAAACGCCATACAATATAATGAGGCCACGGGCCCCTTGCGTGTCCGATAACGATTCACTCACAACGCACCCACAGGCCCAGGCAGCAAAGAGGCGCTAACAGGATTACATTGGCATATTATTGGAGGACGAGGGACAATTGGACCCGTAAACTCTCCAGGGGCCTGATGGGCGGTCAAAGGGTGTTTGGAAGCCAGAGGTGGAACGGGGACAGCAATATTGACAACGCTGTTCCGACGTGGAAACATAAAAACACCGCTTAGACATTCTCAACAGCAGACAAACACCCAAAAAAAACACAAAAAAAGACGAAACTGTGTAATCGACGTGATAGTTTCGACGAATTATGGCGAAAAAGGCCCTCCGCCCGCCGACGTCAGCGGTCAGACCAGTGACTAATTCTGTATGTGATCTGCTGCCTGTGACGGGTGAATTTCTTTTTTAACACAGACACTCTGTTTATAAAACTAAGCGGTCACAGTTTATTTCTGTGGCTGTTATTTCCTCCTCTTCTGCCCAGAACTTTCCTAGTCCCTGTGAACCGAAACTCTGTCATCGAAAGTCACACTGGCAGAGTTTAGGCCCAGAAATTGGCCCTCGAGTGTTCTGAAAAGGAAAACCGCCTGAATACCTGAGCTTCAGATTCCACTCCACTACCTCCGTTACCACTACAGTTACCACACAGGGCGTATGTGATAATTCCCTCCCAGGAGAATTTGCTGTTCCCTAGGCCTCCATGAGACACGTCCGAGAACAGACAGTAGCCGGGGTAGGGAATCTTGGTGCTCCAGGGCAAAGCGATGACGGGTTTTCCTTCTCCTAGCGGTTAAATTGAAGTCGTTATCTGAATAGGAAATGATCTCACTTGGTGTTCTCTGGGTGTAAATCAAATGCTAATCGTGAGGTACCTGGAAAACCAGCAGACACTTCAGCCTTTGAAGACCAGGATTTCCCATCCCTGTTTCAAGGTTCAACATAAACTGAACGTCACCTAAGCGACCTAGGATTTTAAAGGTTTTTCCCCCCACTATTTTTTAAGTGAAACAAGCCAGTAATGTTTAAAATTCTTAATTGATGTGTTTTAGGAATCACTGCAGCTAAAGATTTAGTGATAGATTGAATTGTCTCTAAAGGAATTCCTATAAATGACAATATCAATAATTGTCACTCTATCAACCAGGGCCCCTCACAATTATACATTTTAAGCAGTCTTCAATGTTTTTATAGCTTGACCGTTAACTAATAAAAAAACATTTCCTATATGAAATATTTATATTTAAACTATACACATACACACACACACACACAAACACAAACGCGAAATGTTCCACAATAAGAGACATAATTGCACCCAGAAATATAAACCTTTTACCTAAACTGTTCTGTGGCCTCTTAGATGAAGTTCAAATCCCTCGTGCTTCATGCCATTCTCCAAACACAAAAAAACAGATAGCATTTAAGGTGCACCGCAAAGATGACTACGGACAATTGAATGCACAATTTCTCCTGGAGTCTTCCACTGGAAATAAGCCCACATTCTTGGGGAAAGGCTTGGGACAATGAGAACGGTCACACGGGTTCGAATGTTGGGACGAGGAACTAATTGTGGCCACTTTGTGGTCTCGTGAGAGACCCAGGAATGTGACCACACTTTCAGGCACCCTCTCACTCGCTCCAGTGACCAGACGTACGAAAAAAGCTGGTTTTCACAAAAGCTCCTGCCACAGACCAAAATGACCCTTGGTCAAACTTTTAGCAAGGTCACACCACAGACATAAAGTTTTACAGCTGGCTTATTCTGTGTAGTATTTTATTTTTAGTTCGCAGAAGGCCTATAGTGTCTCCAATATAGTTAGAGGATGATTCTGCAATTCTCCAGCAGCATCGCGTTCATGTGTGTTTTTTTTAATGCCTTTTTATCTTCTATGGTCTTTAATCTTCATGCCACCTGGGACAGTAGTGGTCTGAGGGAAACTGAGGAGTGTAGGAGCAAATTCCGACGTCACTTAGACGATCCTTTGAGAACGTTGATTGTGACTCAGCAGTTCCACGGCTGGAGGTCCTGTCTTCAAACCCCTTGCCCCCGAAACTCGCCACTACATGTAGCGGACAATATGCTTAATAGGTTGTGCAACATAATCCCAACGTCTTGACAAGCATGGGATCAAGAGTCACGGCTGCTAGACAAGCTTACCCAGTTGCTTCTTCCACTGAATGCTCATCCAGGAAAGCTTAGAGAAAGACAAGAGGTCTCCTTTGTGTGGTATTTTGGGATGGGTTCCAATATGAGAATTTAATGGACATTAATTCAAAACTTGAATTTAATGGAAGCTGAATGTCTCCATCTCGAGTACCAGAGTGTAACATTGATTTTAATCAAATCGTGAAACTTGTGACTAACAGATGCCAGCTCTTCTTCAAAGGTTAAAAATAAATTAAAACTATTCAATAGCAACAAACAACCCAAGTTATGGCAAAGTGTACATGAATCAAATGGACAAAAACACTGGCAGAGATGGCATCGATGAACAATAACCTGAACGCATCAAAGCGTCTCTTTATTTTGTTGTCTGACGAGACAAAATCTCAACTTTTTGGTGCAAAAATGCAAAGCTTTTGTGTGGCACGCGGCCAGGAGCCACACCCTCAATCCTTGATGGACACACCCAGAGCTGCCCTGATGGACAGCCAAGCTGTGGGGCCACGCCCAGAGCCAGGACCTCGTTGCGCATCTGAGTGTGGTATCGCTGATTGTAACCACACTGAGGTGCCAGCAATCAAAAAGACATCAAAAGTGCCAACAGTGCTGGCTGAAGAGGAGAGAGACCACTATCGGACCGGGCACGCCCCGACATGCCACCCACAGTTACATTTGGTGCGAACACAGTGCATCTCCCACATCTTGTGGTAGCAGCATTACGCTATGGGGAAGCTTCTCTTCGGCAGGAATTGGATGGCTTGCTGTGATTGAAGGGAAATGTATGGAACGAAATACTTCCTAATAAGTCCTAAAGGAAAACCTGTTTCGGTCAGCGAAAATTCTCTTTCCTGCAAGACAATAACCCAAGGCGTGACACCGAAGCTACACTGGAGTTGTTTAATAATAACCCAGTGAATGTCTTCAAGGGGCTAGTTACGGTTCTGACATCAACCCTACTGAGAATCACATGGCTTGACTTAAACATGTATGTCCATAAGCAACCCCCTACCAACTCAAGATGATTTGCCAAGAAGAATAGGTAAAATTACTCCAAGTGGGTGTGCAAAGTTAGCAGAGACTAGCTCTCATAATTGCTGCCAAAGGCGCTACCTCGAAGTATTGACTTGTATCTAAATACTTATTCAAATCACTTAATCCACACTTAATTTTATTTTACATATCAGGCCTTTCATGTCTCTTTCAATTCACTCTAGTTATTCTCCGTTAATATTTATTATTGACATTGTCCTGGTCACACTGTGCACGTGGATGCTTTGTGAGTGCCCTGTTTTAAATCCCCTCCGACCAGTGCGCAGCGCCTCCTCCATTGCTCCGTGCCGGGAGACGCTCGCGTGCCGTTGCTCCGTGCAGTGGGGATGAACGCAGCACATTGTGGGGACGTGTGATCTTCAGAGATGTGTGTGAGATGTGGACGAACAGAACTGGATCGAGTCTTTTGAGTTCCGATGTGCGCTCTCCCCCAGCCCGAGTACCACGTCAAAGCAGGTTCGCATCCTGTTTTATAGCTCTTCTGTTCTCAGTACTCTTGGGTCCTTGAAGCAGTTCTCCATCTAGAGGCTACTGAGGTCACTGCAATATATTTTTGGTTCTCAAAGCCCTTGAAGTTAAGTCATGTTTTAATCTGTTGTATATGCAAACTAGACCAGTATCTATCTCCATACCAGGCGTCATCATCACACGTTGTTTAAACGCACAGCAGATGTACGTACGCTGCCCCAGTGTTTCTGGAGTATTTACAATTTATTTTGTGTCGTGGCTTATTTGATGGGGAACTTGCAGAAATGAAACTCCTAACCCTTTTTAGGCCCAGTGGGTTGTCGGGCCAACCACACCTGCCATGTAACACAAGTGTGTCGTCTTGGCCATCTGAGAATGCTTTGGGAACCGACAAGACTTTAACAGGGCTCTGTCCTCTGCATTGCGAAGATGAAAAATGTCCTTTGAGCATCGCTTGGAGAAATCATTCCTTTGTCCTCAATAGAATAAAATAAAGGTATAATTGAAAGCAGTGGAGAAAGAACTCTGACGTTCTGAGTGTAAGAACTGAACTGCGTCCGGAGAAAACGAACAATATATAATGCAAATAGCATATATACAATTTCCCCCAGTGGACAGGTTTATTATGTGTTCGCGCACGCCTACCAGATGATTCAAAGAAAGAGTTATCCACTGCTGTCCCCTGCTCCCTAGATCTCTCACAGACGTTTACGTGATTATGGGTTTAGTGCGATTACCACAAAGAAAGGTCTGAGCAAATACGTGCACTTAATGGTCCCGAGGTTACAACTTCCAAGTCCTCCCATCCAACGCTTGAACAATGGGAGGGAGGAATGTTTAAAGCCCGTTGAATAAACAAGCATAGCATTTTTTCTCCCAGCTCCAATGGCCACAGTTTTATAAAGGTGGCTTTGATCTGCAGCCTGTCCACAGTCAACGTTATCGACGTATTTCACAGAGAAGGAAAAAGGTCGAAACCGTGCCGTCGCAACTTTTATCTAATAGTTAGCCACAGTTTATTTCTCTCCCCCCGGCGGGGCGGAGGGGTGGAGGGGTAAAGGAGGGGTGAACGCTTTGTGGTGCCGGTGCTTAATGAGCTGGAAAATACAATTGCACTTTTCTGACTGTGAAAATTGCTTTGAGGGCATCATAAATTAGCTGCTAGGAGATACTTGAATTGACGACTCTTTGTGTGCTCTGCGCACGGGCTTGCGTGTCCGCTGTTTGCTTGGGAGAGCCCTGTGGGGAAAACCCTGAGGGAGAAAAGCTTGCGGCATTTGGGAGACTCGCTCCCTTTGAAAATTCACTTATTTTGTTGATTTTGAACTCAGAACATGCGCCACACGGCTTGCCGACCAATCGAGCTCTTTGCGTTGGCTTTATCTTGGGTTTTTTTTACATTTAATTTGAGTTTAATTAGACTCATCACCAGCTAACTAACCACTGGGCCGTATAACACAACGCTGTGCGTTTGCCCACTAAAAAACAGCTCATTCCCTAAGAAAACACAAACGAATGTAGATTAACTACCGACTGTCACAAATCAAAAACTAAAAAAAGCAAATTGTTAGGACCATTATACTGATGTGTAGATTTTTGTTCAAAATGATTCGCGTTGAATGGCGTTGGTTAATGTGTAATACTGAGAAAAGCGACCTCTTTCCCCCTCAGTTTTAAAGTTTTAAGAAGCACAGATCATGGAAGTTTAACTTTTTTTTTTTCTTCCCTTCTTCAGACCAGAAATGAGAGAGAGAGAAAAAAAAAAAAGCCTGAAAACCCACAAACTATTTCCCTTGGAATCTGTATCCACACAACATATTTACAAGGCCCCCGCTCTCTAAACCGCAGTTCATGGCATCTGCTGCCTACAGACGGCATATCTCTGCATTCGAATGCGCCCTTCCTGCTGGGTTTTTAACTTTTGCTCTGTGTAATTGATGGCTTCCACACTTTAGCCGAGCTCTTCACCCTTTCTCCAGCGACTGTTGGTATACTTCTGCGGTTGGTTTTCTTTGGATCCGCCGCTGTCCTTTACAGACGCATCAGAATGGGGTGAGAGAAAAGTCTCCCCTGATATTTAGTCAACTCAGAAGGGCACTTTTCATTCTTGTTTTGCAAGCTTGGCACATGCCTTCTGTTACTAAGTGGCGTTGCATTGAAAGGCTCTGCATCTTCCATTCTTTGGCCCACTAGGCGCCTAGACTTACAGCCCTGGCAGCTGTTGAGCCTTCTAAAAGGCCATAGACTCCTCTCTGCAGGTGAGCTCTCCTGCCAAAGCAATTTCTAATCAAAAGCCCTTTCAGGGTTTCAATAGGAATCTGACTTGGTATGTGCCACTACTCAGAGCGGCTTCACAAAGCCTGCCTTCTGCAAACATTCAGCTCACACGGAGCCTTGCCATTCGTTCCTGCTGTTTTTTGGAACCGGGCGATTTGAGCCAATGGCTGACGCCAGCGTGTTTTGGTCCAAGGGCAGGACACTTTCCCCGCCATTATCATACGAGCTGCTGCACATTACTCATAAGGTGTGCCACCCCTCTCAAAGCCTCTTCTGTTTTCTCCAAAACTGTTGGCAAGCCGGGATATCTATTCATTTGCTTACTTAAGTGTAATTGCCCTCTTTGAAGCCTCAGAGAGGCAAATAATTTTCCCTGCCCTCAGGCAGTAATGACGGCCTATCCGGCCACCCCCACCCCCCCGGCCCGTAGCTGACAGAGCACCTCCGAAAGGGCAGCTCCCATACAGAGAAGAAATAATAAGGTTCTGCCGCTCAATTTCACCTCCTTTTCATCCCATTCTTTTAAACTTTTATTAGCAACAGCTCTGGGAGCCACGTCGAGCCCCCGGAGTCGGGGCAGGGGGACGGGGGCAGGGGGACGGGGGGGTGGGGGGGGCTCCCCAAAGCTTATTGTCGAAGCCATAACAGCGCTTCCTCTCGATCGGCGGGTCAGGACCAGGCGGCGTGGAGAAGACACTGTCCGCTCTGTTCACGTCACGAGGCAGGGGGCCCGCTTTCATGTTCCCGAGTGACACCAGTCATTTTTCCCAAACAAACTTTGATTCCCGCTTTGATGGATGCCTCTTCCAGCATCGTCTCCAGTCCCCCTGGAGGAAAGAGCCCCCCCCCCCCCTGAAAGCGGCCTCTCCGGAACAACAACACCGTTTTTTATCTGACCCTCCCCGCGCGAGAGACACACTAAGCATATCCTTACACAAGTCATGCCTCGTTAATCCGATCCTCTCCATTCATCCACGCAGTTCACATGCGTGGAAAACCCTTTTAGTCCACACTGTTACCAAGTGGTGCGGCTATTCACCTGCCTCAGAGCGGCCTGGTAACATTGAAGCTGTGAGGCTGGCTCGTTCTTGGAGGTGAGAAGGAACATTAGGTCATTATGGCTGCAATCCTAATGATCTTTTAGCCAACAAGGTCAGAAAGGTTGTTGGCTTAGTGTCGCAATAAAGTGGATGAGGGTGAACTTCCAGAGATTACAGTAAGATGCGTTAATGTGATATGGAACCCAAGAGCGGTTTATTATTATATATGTTAATATACAAAGAAAGCCAAATCAACATGACCGTGTGGATAGGCAGCAATAAAACAAAACAAGGGTTATGAATATTGGATGTTACTGGGATTATTTGCTTTGAGGTTTTAAGAGCAAAGCATTTCCTTGTAGCCGTGCCAGCTGGTAACGATTTGGAGACATATTAAAAGCGAGTTCCTGCCAAAGAACATCCCTTTGGGACATTTTCCTGAGACTATATAAACCAATAATGTAATTATGATCCAGTGTAGCAGAAATCTCTCAATTTTGCATTATTTATATAAGAGACGGTTTACAAAGGGGCAAGGGTTTGTGTTGACTTTTAGTAGCTTGTTTGAGTTCTGCGCCGCACCAAGAGAGTCTGTGCGCTTTCTGCAGTGAGTTAGACTGTTGCTTGGCACGGCCTTTGGAACAAGTTTGCAGCGCAACGGTGCTTAATCAGCACACAAAGGATGGTGGAAAACATAAACAACATTAATTTTGAAAGCCTTTTAGAGCAACATTTTATCTGACTTTTTACGGCATGGATCTGTAGAAGGCCGTTAGCTTATGGTGTGGATCTGCAGAAGGTCGTTAGAATGCGGCGTGGAGCTGCAGAAGGCCGTTAGAATGCGGCGTAGATCTGAAGAAGGTCGTTAGAATGCGGCGTGGATCTGCAGAAGGTCGTTAGAATGCGGCGTGGATCTGCAGAAGGTCGTTAGAATACGGCGTGGAGCTGCAGAAGGCCGTTAGAATGCGGCGTAGATCTGCAGAAGGCCGTTAGAATGCGGCGTGGATCTGCAGAAGGTCGTTAGAATGCGGCGTGGATCTGCAGAAGGTCGTTAGAATACGGTGTGGATCTGCAGAAGGCCGTTAGAATACGGTGTGGATCTGCAGAAGGTCGTTAGAATACGGTGTGGATCTGAAGAAGGCCGTTAGAATGCGGCATGGATCTGCAGAAGGTCGTTAGAATGCGGCGTGGATCTGCAGAAGGTCGTTAGAATGCGGCGTGGATCTGCAGAAGGTCGTTAGAATACGGCGTAGATCTGCAGAAGGCCATTAGAGTACAACCCTACAATATAATCCTGTCCTTCAATGGCCTCCACATCGAAAGGACCTTTGAATGGTGACCTTGTGTCAGCGGGGTTACTATCAAACGTTTGGAAGAGACTGCCCTCAAGCTGCCCCCAATACCCCTCAGCTCAGAGAGGGGGCTTTTGCCGGCTAGTCCAGGGGCATTTTCAGACTGAGTGGTACACAGGCGTCTCACTGCCATGCGAAAGCTTGACGTGGGTTTTGTGTTGGGAGCGCGTGCATTCTTTTGGCCATCTGCACCGAGCCTCTCGTAAGGGCCCAGGAATGAAGCTGCAACAAAGCTAGACCACAACAAGGTGAGACAATTAATGGGCATTAGCTCAGGTTTTCCATGCAGTGCCTCTAAACAGGCCCAGCGTTTCACAGGAATGCCTGGAGTAAGGACGGCCGGGCCGACAGCCCGGTACCGTCTGGGTAAAGGGAAGTCGGGCCGCCACATAGCCACGGCACATGGCGATTAAACGGCCCGGCATCTCCATACGCCGCTCTTTATGAGCGGCTTTTCTTTAAAACTAAATAAACGGAGAAAAACATTGGCATTCAGGCTGGATTAGCGTTTGGTCTTTTACATCCGCGGAGGAGCTAAAAATAACCGCCAGCCGGGGCTTGCCGGCTATGGCTAACGAAACGCGCTGCGATGTCATGGTAATTTGCTGACACAAGTGGCAATTAAACAGCCCCGTCCCTGTTTGAGGGGACTCCGGTTGCGTTCGATAAGGAATGGGATACACATGTCTGGCTGCCCGCAAAGCCGCGTCTGTGGAGCCGACGTGAAGCTGTGCGATGGGTCCAACGTGGCCCGGATCACGCCTGCCTCGGCGGCGCTGAAACAAGCAGCGCCCTCTGCCATTTTTTTTTTTTGGACTGGAAAATGATGTGGGCCCAAGCAAATGTTGAATTTATTGGAGAACATTTGACCTACCAGCAATCCGACCCCCGTCTGTCTCTTAGCATGCTATGGCGGGAGCTGTGAAGTTTTGGCCTCAAGCGGAGACAGGATGTGTGCTGTTGTGCCTTTTGGACAAAAACAGCAGCGGCCTTTACGGCACAGCACAAGGAAACCCTTCAATATTTACTGTATCGAAGAACAGGCACTGGAGGAGTTTTGGGTTCCACGTATCTGGGTGCCTGAACTCAAGGTTTAACAAATATTCTCCCCTGCCGACGCACAGTAGCGTACAATCGTTTAATGAGCTCCATCTTTGACCCCGGTTGTATGTTTTTAAAAACGCCATGTCTCATTACTCGCTGGGAAGACCTGAAAGCTTTGATGATTCAGCAATAAAGAAGTCATCTAGCATTGGGCTCTGTTCCAGAGTCCTAAAACCGGCCATCGCAGAGAGTCGAGTTGTAAATCCAAAGGGCTACTAAACCGAGCCTCCCCAAACCATTGCGGCCATTTCAGTTTATGAAGAAAATGATAAGAACGATGACAGAATCGTCTAACATTTAAAGCACATTTTTCATTTAAAAAACCTTTTTCTTAGCCTACAGTAATGCACACTTTAACAGCTAAGCATTGACTGAAGCGATTCAGCCTAACCGCATCTCTCAAGGGTACAACAGCTTGGCCCCTCCTGTTCAGTCAAATCCCGACTTTATCTGAAGAATTTACTTTTCCAACCCCATTTCATTTGGTTCCCCAACATTTCAAGTTTTTTTCTTCTTTTTTTCGGAAGTTACTGAGATCAATGAAAAACGTAAGTGAACGCGACAAGAGAAAGTGACTGTTGTCAGGAAGAATGTCTCTGTTGGTTGACTCAGTGGGGTCAGTGGCCTGTCAGGTTCTCAGGTTCTTAAATGGCTTGACTTAAACCATTAGAAGACGTGTCCGCCTGCGATTTCTTATTGTTCTCTTCATTTGCTACAAAAAAAATGAACACTTCAACTAACAAAGACATGAATTGTGCGATAGTTTGCTTTAAAAAAAAGTACAACGAAAGATATGTATGAGGAGTCTCTGGTGATAAGTGGGCTGGCTGCTGTAGTATTTTAAGTGGCTTTGGTAGACTTGTAATCAAGTGTTTTTTTTTTCCCGTGTGTGTGGTTTGGGGCCAGTCTGTCCCGAGGACAATACTTCAGAACAATTCACTGCGAGGAGAGTCCTTCTTCCAGCTTCCACTCACAACTATGTCCAGGAGTGCAGATGAAAGAAATTGCATACAATTAGAGAAGAGACGCGTTAGGTCCACTACTCATTTTTACCACCAAGTGTTTAAACTGGCGCAGATGAAGTATTTCACCCTTTTTTTATAAATAACAAAACAAAAACAAACCAAACGGAGTAAATTAATCTTGGTCTGAAGGAGCACATTCTTTTACAGAGACTTGAGGGTGCCGTGTTACACGTCGCCCAAGGGTGTGAGTACGGTGAATGTGCGTCTTTAAAATATAGGTGGTTCCGGAGGGTTTTCCAAGCAGTTCTGTCTCTCTCTTTTTTTTATTTATCCATTGATGACATTGCCAAAAAAACAATGTAATAGCACACAAACCCTATAATTTTGTTTGGTTATATCATCAATTACATGTTCTACTTAAAGAGTTCTAATACAGCTGACACGGTCCTATTATCATTGACTTGTGCCATTGCGGACGGTCAGGAGCCGTTAAAGGAAACTCGCATTTCAAAGACAGGCTTTGATGTAGTCCTGGTGCACTCTGTTCCTGAACAGGGCTCGCGTTTGTTTTATACCACAGCGCAATAGCGAGGTTGTTGGCGATATGTTTGAACCATAAACAAAAATGCGGGGTGTAACTGGGTGAACAGTCTCCTTTTTGGGTGAAGAAAACAGTTGATAAATCCAGCATGAACCGTTTCAGTTTAGGGGCAGTTTTGTGTATTTTGGTTAAAAAAAAAAAAAAATAATTCCCTGGAGTAAATTCAGAACAGATGATGTTACAGTAAATTGTTTAAACATTCGGTTGCACAGTAATATTTATTTAATATTTATTTTGATCTTCACCGTATTGGCTTTGCGGGGGGGGGAGTCTTTCCCCTTCCCTGAAAATGATGCTGAGGATCTTCATTACCATGACCTCTTTGTTTGTAAATCTAAACATCTTCTTAATCACGTTAAAGACATAACATCCCAGGGACACCTTATGCCCAGAACCACCCTGCTTTGAATTAGAGAATGCCAATAAAAATGTCATCGTTTGAACAGCGTTTCTATTTCCTTAAATCAATTCGTTTTGTCATGTTCTGCGGGGCTCAGACTGGGCTTGGCAGACTGCTTCAATTAGTGTGATGGGACACATGTGGCCACTATCAGTGCCGGCATCGTCTCTCGATGGTCTTTGAATTTACTGGCTCCTCTCCATAATTGAGATCTAAAGAAAGTCTTCCGTGGTCCAAAACTGGACACTTTAAAATCAGCTGACACCCCACATCTTATTAAATGGCTGTGACAACTTCACAGAGTAGTAATAACAATAATAACAACAACGGGTGTTCATCATTCACATCTCATGAACGGTGAGGGGGCAGGTTGGAGAGTCTTCACCTGAGATTAGGTTCCAGTTCTGGCCCAGACCCGAGTGCAGTGGGCCCCATGAGGGCCTACTGGAAGCCTGACAGTGCGTCCTGGGGCCAGACCCTGCCAGATGAGCCCTGTTTGGGGGATAACCTATAAAGATGCAGGCTTGTGGCACCAGCCCAATTAAAGTGTGAAGTCTGGGGGAGAGTTCTTTCACAACATTGTCGACGCTGGGTCTCGGGTAGCTACCACAAAAGCGTGTCCGTTGTTTGTTGACTGTATCGCACAAAGATAATGTTTCCACTGTTTACTTTGGTTATTTTATTTTCTGGGTTGGGGAGAGGTCAATTGAATTTCAGTGGGAACATTCCCCCCTATATTTAGGATTGAAGTAGTATTAACTTGTGTGACTTACTTACTATATGATGGAATTACTTCTTGGTCCAGGCTTGGTACAGTATATTTTATGTTGATACAGTAGCATTATATTACTCTCTGATATTTAATAATATAATATGAAATTCAGCGATATTTAAAACTATATAAAACAATAATTTTCGCTAACTTTATAATCGTATTCCAGCATGATAGAACTTCGGCTGCAGTTCGTTTAAGATGTGCCATTAAAATGCAAAATCAAAATGTTTAATGAAAACAAGATTACAATACAGAATCTCCAAATGAATTCTGTATGACATCTTATTCCCGTTTTATCCTCGTTCGAAGGAACCACAAGAATGTGCAAAACATGCATCCCATCGAAGGAAGTTGTTTCTGTGAAACTGAATTTAGTTAAACGGAAATGGTTCAGCGGAAGAATCTGAATGTAAAGCAACAGATTCACGTAAATAAATTGGCACGGACGTTTTTAATTGTGTGTTGTGTTGTGTTTTGTGCGTTGAACTCAAACGGATTAAGTCTAATTACAAGTACCATCGCTCTGTTTACTGTTTGGTCCATGACAAAAAGCACGTAAACTTCTGACTGTTCCGTGGGTTCACTACTTAAAAATTGGTGCACATATTTCTTTCATAAGGATGAAAGAACAAAATTCATGTAATGTGATATTTCTTTAGCAAGACTCCGAACTGGAACAGCACGATATCCAGGATACAAAATCATTTAAGTGGATGTGACTCTGACACGCAAACAAAAGTGGGGTTTTTTCTTCAGTGAGCGATTATGCCTAGTGACGCCTTGGCAACTACTCCCACGACACTCAAGACAGTTTTTAGATCCGTGAAATGATTGTGCTTTTGTAAGCGCACGGTACTTAGCTTGCATAACGATGATGTTTGATATATGACTTTTGGCTTGCTTAAGTTTTCACTGTTAACCCAATATGTAAATAAAATAAATAAGTAAATCCCACTGACATACGTCAGTTTAATGATAACTCGCGTTCACTGCAGTGTCCGTAAGTGACGCATCAAAAATTATTATCGATTTCCGTCTTCCGTTTCTCAGTAAGTCAGGGAACGAACGGAGAATCTATTATTTTAAGCAGAAGCAGTTGCTAAGAGCCGAATTTCTGCATTCCACGTTCCTTCATTATTTCGGTCTGGCGGTTCAAGTTATTTAATGAGTGATGCGTTGGACACTGGCCAATCAGATATTATTCGTCATTTACATTGAAAGGAACCGATTGGGGCAGCGGAGTCTATGAATAAATATATAATTAAGCGATGAAGCTGTTCAGAGAGATTTAACCTTACGTTGCCCATTACAAATACTATGCTTAAATATAGTAAACAAATGTTATTCAATGTTTTAGCTTTGATTTTATAATTCAGTGGATATGATTTTTCCATCCTGTAAATCTGCTAAAACTGTAGGCCAGGGAAAGTTAATTTATTGCTTATATTGGTTTTATTAATCATGTACACAGCCATATACATTTGGTTATCGTATTTATACGATCTGATATACATAAAAATTGCCTGGAGTTAAAATACAGAACGGTGATGTAATATATTTTAAGAGGTCTTCTAAAAACATTTTAAAAAGTGAAATCCTTTGTTTGTGGATCATTAGGACATACCTCTGCTACCTAGGGTAGATTTTAGAGGATACAAAAGACCAGCATTTTCATGGATAGTTTGATTGATATTATTAATTGTGAAGCTTTTGAAATGTGCCCTCTAAAAAAAACTTTGCCAAGGGCATATTCTGTTCTGGAATTCATCTTTGGCTTCATTCTGCGCAACTCTGACAAATAGCTTGAAAACGGTGATCTGGATTCTTTGAATCTTTTTTCTTCCTTCTCCGCCACAGAACAGAGCATTAGCCCTCGCAAAAGGCTACTGTAATACCCAGCAGGATTACCTGACAGCCCCCTCTGTAAAAAAAAAAGACTCAAGTTTGTGGCCTGACTGTCCTTAACCCAGCTGATAACACTTAGCCTCGCAGTAAAGAATAGGCCCCCTTAAGTGATCCATTAGCATCCTATCCCTGAGACTGGGCCAGTGTCTGCTGAAACAAACCAGGAAACCTTGAAGGAAAACAGGAGGGCAGACAAGCTCAGAGATCAAAGGGATCTCCTTCGACCCCCACCCCGCTCCACTCTGGACATCTCCCTCCTTTCCCCCTAATGTTTTCAATTAGGGCTTCAGAAATGTTTTAAATTGTAACCTTATCAATTAGTCACCAATTCCTGCATTTTATGTTTATGGCTTTAAGTTACTACTAAGATTTATGGGCTGAGAAGGAGATATCGGTTCTCTCTCGTATGAAATAGAGAGTTTTCGTGTAGCTCCTAATTCATTGCTGTTACCCTTTATGTCTCCTGTGTCTCTGCTGTAACTGAAGTCTTCTAGTTAAAAGAGAAGTCCTTTAAAAAGTCTCCGTGCTCTCATTCGATTCTGTCAGAAGCAATATGCGTTTGTTTATCTTTCCGTCCCAGTTTCGGTACTTCCATATTCTTAATAACTGGAGGTCAAAGGCTTTGCATAAGCATAGATTCACAGCAACCCCCGCGCTTTGCCAGAATTGACCCACAGGGCTGCATTTTGTTTCGCATGAGCGAATATGCACCATTCCATTTTAAAACAACCCAAAAATACCGCTACAGATGGGGACCTTCCCGGTCCGATCCCTCTAAGAGCCGCAATGTTTCACAATGTTGTGCGTAAATGGTACGGTAGGCCAGAGGTTTGACCTTCAGTATGGCGACACAGACTCCAGTGTACCTAGGTCGGTGTCTTGCTGAGAACTGGGACTTTGCCTCGGTTGTGAGAGTGCGGCTGCGAAGTTTTCGCCAGAAAAGCTCAGATATGACCTACTTTGGTAAATACAGAAGGCTGCGTCGCGTTCCCCGATGGCCTTGTGAAGTACTTAGGTCACTGGTTAAAACCTTAACCGAGTGGTTCATTCCTGGATTCTGTTGACATGAGGTAGACGCAGTCGTTACGTATTTATGGCCATCGAAAAAATGAGAAAACACTGCATTATCTGGGTTTAGGGTTTGGCCACAGTGACTTTTTTTCTGTCGTCTCCCTCTTCTCTGAGCCATTGGGCAAAAATAACCATTAAGAATACATTTTTTATCTAATTTGGCTCATTACATGTAATTCAGTTATGATGTTATTCACTTATTTGGATGCTGTTCAAGTGGGAGGTATTGTGAACCATTTCCTCTCGGGGTAATCTCGCAAGCATCCGTTTAGTTTTTTTTCCTCAAACCCCTGCCTCTCCCTCTGGTGGTCTGGTTATCAGGGTGGTTAGGAGGGAGGCTTTGCCTCACATTGTCATAGGCCTCAATGCGTTTGTCTTGTATACTCAGACACAACCTAGCAGGGCCAGTTTCGACTCGCATTGTCCAGGGCCTCAATGCGTTTGTCTTGTATACTCAGACACAACCTAGCAGGGCCAGTTTCG
>JAOVYW010000037.1:2042014-2061046 GCA_025775045.1 Hiodon tergisus | reverse complement strand
TATATATGTGTTATATTAGCACAAGTCCATGGGGAGCCCCACTAGGTTCTTTGAAGGACAGGACAGGCTAGTGTGGTCTGTCTGGATGGAGAAAGGACAGAGGCGTAAACAGTGAAAGACGAGGACCTCAGTCAACTGCTTGTGCCTAGCATAATTTGCATGCTAAATAATGGTTATAGTTATATAACATAACTGTTTTACTTGATTGTGGTGGTCATTTTCAATAAAGAATTCTCATTGGCAAATTTTGAAGCTAAATTCCCTACAGATCAACTTACTCACCGATAGAATACTTTTAGAGGCCTTTAAATTCCCGGTTCCCCATCTTTTAACTTTTTTTTCTACCTGCTGGGAGCTGTAGTCAATTATAGCTGTAGGCATCCTTCCATCTAGCACCTGCCAACTTGTGATTGATCCCACGGCACAGCATGCGGCAGCGGCGAGAACCCAAGGCACCTTTTGCCTTCCTTCAGGGGGAGACCTTTGTTCTCATCACCGGAGAGAACGATGGCCTGCCTGAAGTGATTGAGCTCCCTGAATGTGAAACTGAGGAATACATTTCCAGCTTGGGCGACCCTTGCTGGGATCGTGAAGGTCATGGATATCACACTGAATGTCTGAGCGCAGGCTCCGACTCTCGCTCGCCCTTTTGTAATCAGCCACATGTTAAGAAAATAATACACTAGAAAGCTGAAAGCTCTGACGCGTTAAAGAGCCACTCTTTAAGCCTGTGTTAAAAACAATGTGCCTGCACAATATGCTGAATTATTTTTATTCTCTTTTTATTACATTAAGCTGCTTCACAGGATATAAGCATTCGCATTGTGCCACTAGGACACTTACTTTTCAGTAATTTAAAGTTGTATTACCTAATGTGATTTACTGGGAAAGTATGTAAACATAAAATATATATATATAAAACTATATATAATACTTCTGTAGACACATGCCATGTTGCCATTAACTTCAAACATAATAAAGCTATATATAAAGGTATTCATACAGGTTTGCATACATACCAAGTGTTTAATGGTAATCAATTTCCCAATGAATCTTGATTCCCTAATCCTTATGCCTTAAAAGGTGAGCACTGCATGTCTTTCAAGTATCAAAAACCGACCTCTCTTGTGAGTAGCAATACAACTAGCTCACGTACTTCACTATTACTGAGACCTCCTCTCTGTTCCACACCATGTCTTGTGTTGAGAGTTTGTATGTGGCTAGTACACTTTCCACCATCTCTTTTGGCATTTTGGCTGCTGGATCCTCACCATCCCCATTTTCCTTTAAGGAATTAAAATCTTTTGTTCTGACAGGAGGTCTACTCATCTATGGATAGTGAGAAACAAATTCCTTTCCCAACTCTGGCCTGGAACATCCCAGCCATTTTGCCAATTTCTTTCCCGACATATCCCCTCACCAGCTGCGATATGTTGGAAGGGTTCTTGGGGAGAGTATAGCCAATATTAGGGAGTGCAGATCGGCTGAAATTGCTGTCAGCCATGGCATGATATGAGAACCCGTGAAACGCAGCCATCAGGTTGATTTCAGGTAGGAGAGAATGGTTCAGGTTTGTTTTAATTCCCCACTAGTTAAGGTCTCAGCATGAGAGTGTAGGTTTGCGTTGCCAACACATTTTGCATTCTGCCTCAGAGTTACTTATCTTCACAAAATTATTGGGCACAGGAGAAGTGCAAACCGACATTTTGTGAGGAAAGGTAGGTAGTGTTAGGTGCACTAGCCTATTAGCCTTATGTTCGAGCTAATTTTATTACCATAATAGCATTTCAAGGTCATGTGTATAGGATCTCTGTCAACAATTGGTGTACTTAACACTGTTCTCATGCAGATCCGACTGTAAAGCAGGGCAGAGAAAAATGGATTTAGAAATTTAGTACAATTCACCAGCTCAATTTCAAGTCACGCTATTCCTAAAATCAAAACGCAATAATTTCCTGTTTTCCCGGAATAATTTTACCCTGTAAATGGAAATAGATTTTGCAGGGAAATTCTGTAATCCAATTCCCGCAGTTAAACCCTATCAAAGTGTTACTGATTCTTGACACTGAACTTGTTTTTGTTCCATTTATAAATATGCACTATGTATAAAATCCTGGTTAATCATCCAGGCGCAACCTATAGCTTTACTATGATATTTTACAAATAAAACATGTTTGCAATTATATCTTTCAGATATAATCTTTATATCTTTTCAGAATGAAACTAATTATATAATTATATCTTTGAGTACATTTTTGGTTGTCACATTTCATCTTCAAAAATCCCTTATTTAAAGTGTCAGGGAAGGGGAAGACATCAAAAAATAATTGGTCAGAGTCTTCTGTAGAGAAAGAGACCTTTTTTTCAGTCTTGCTCCTTTTTCAAAGAAAGATTATAGATACATGTTGAGGGCAATTAAACAAAGCTGTCTAAGACACCAACTATAATAATTACCAACACGTCGAGTGGATGAGATTTTTTCTCTTAGGAGTTGTTGCCCAACACATCTGCTTGTAAACTTTACGTGTAAATAATATTCATATAGTTATCGTTACCGTACGGTATGTTGCTACTATTGTTTTTCTATGAATTAGTAGTACAAGTAGTAGACTTTATGGTAATTTCAAAGCCTTACAAATGGCATTGCTCTTCATTCACATGTTAAAATTTAAGTCAAGGGGAAGAGCAGTTATTTGTTCACTCATAATATTTAAATCTACCTATAATATTCTTTTATCATCATCATTATCATCATTATTAGTAATGATAATATTAATATTCAAGAATTTTCTCCTGTCTAAATCAACTGAGTTAAGATCTCAATGGCTGTAAGTGCAACCTAGTATTGCTCACATGCAAATGGGGTCAAAACATGGAATTTAAGTCCCCACCATGCTTTTAGCTTCCCTCATTTGAATTCACTTTCTCAGCTTGGAAAGCTTGTGTTATCTTGAAAGCTGACGCAAGCAGTCCACAATGCGAGGGTTTTGTAATGGATTCCCTGAAGGAGATCTTTGTGTCAGTCTATCTGGGCCCTCTGCAGAAAAGAGCCAGCAACCTGAACACAATGGGATGCTTTCTTAATGCAGGTTTTATGAATTCACAGCCTGTCCTTTAAATCAAGTAAGATTCATGCAGAGTTTGTGGGGTCAGTTGAAGACCAGAATTTTGCTCTGTGATTAAATTGCCTGAGAGAATTTGTGTGTGTGTGTGTGTGTGTGTGCGCGTGCAAGAACCTAATTAGTATGCAAGAATGGATGCATCAAAAATTGATAAAACAATCTACATGTTAAGTGACATAAATACAGGGTTTTGTTGAAAATGAGAGGTATGTGTAGACTTCCCTGAAAATGCCATCTGTGTACAAATCTGACTTGAAACTGATTTATACAATTTCTTTCTTCTCTAAACTCTGACTACAAATCTCAAGTTTTTATGTTGAAAATAACCCATTCAAAAGCATGAGTCAGGCGGCGCTCGTTTTTGTCACTGACAGCAATAGAACACAGTAGGGTTTTCTTTTCTTTCTGGTTCGCTCTTTTCAAATGGTACTACAAACTGCATGTTATCGAAAGACCATGAGACCAAATAATAATTCAATAGCACTCCTGCGGATTCCTTTTAATTGTCAAAAAATGTCAGGCTTCCGCCTTCGAGATTTTAAAGTAAATATAAACATTAAACAAGGAACAAAGTAAGTTTCATTTTACTTAAAAAAAGGAGCAAATACATATGTTTTTTTAGTACACAGCCGGGGGGGCTTGGGTAGATGGCAGAGATTTATTTACACTTGAAGGGTGTTTTTAGTTCTCAACTTTGTGTCCACTGGTTTACTGGGCTGTACAGCTGTAAAGCAGAATGTGACAACTTTCTGTTAATGATGCTTTAACAAAGGTTGACTGTTTTGATTTAAGTACAGAGACAGAAATATTTGTGCATAAGGGTTTAGTCAGCACAAGAAACGTTATTGTTGATACTTTAAAGAAATCAGACATATCAGTAATATAAAGTAATTATATTACCGAGACAATTATTAGGGTAATCGTCATAGCAGTGGAGATAATGGTACCCTCGCGATCAACGTAATTCCTTCAATAGGTAAAAGACACTTGTAGTATTGAACCAACTGCATTTGTTCTGAACTGTTCTGGTTCTGCGTCATGTAAATCCACCTTGGCCATGCAATTTTATATAAATATGATCACTTGAAGCATAAAAAAGAAAGACCTTCATGCCTTGGGTCTAGAAAGAAAAAAATGCTGTACAGCTTACTTTATACAGATTTAGCTGTACCCCCACCAAGAAAATGTTGTGTGTAGTATCCTACACGCAAAAATAGAGATTTGATATTTACAGCCAAGATTTAGAACAACCCCATTTTTAGTTTCCTGTTTATTTAATGTTAAGCATTTTTATGTAGCCAGAATTTACAGCATGCAGGAATTATACACATACGATGGCTGTAAGCACATTGAATTGTCATTAGACAGATCTAAGTTCTCAGACTGATTCTGAATTGGAAAAAAAGGTTAGAGTGCAAAGACATGAGATTTTCTCTAGACATTGAGGTTGGAAAATACTCATTGAATTTCTGTCCGTTTATTTCAGCTGTGGGATCAATATGTTGCTAGGACTTTTTAAATGAAATGTTAAACGGCAGTAGCCAGCTCACTGAATCCAGTGGACTACTGCAGAATGCAGCATTTAAAGCCTCAGCTACATGCTACATGACCTGACAAAATCTTGCCTTTCGAAACCACAGGTCATATCACATAAGAGCATACGTAATCAATGAGAGGAAAAGATTAATTAAAAACTACTTGCAGACAGATGGCGCACAGAGAATTTTAATGCGTACGTATGATTTATGAAGCATCTTTTTCCTCAGGAGGGTTCATTTTTAGCCTGCTGAAAATGGCATACACTGGTTGGGAATGAAAATCACTGATGGTCAGTTTCTACAGGGTCGTGGTACTACTGTTAATATGTTTACAATTAAATGATCCTGAGACTGGAGGATACTCTATAAAATATGCAGCGTTAATGAAAGTTAATCTCCAATTGGTTCATACAGATACAAGGTTAAATACTTTAAGTGTCAGGCTTTATTAACAGACTTTATTGGTAGGAGTCCTAGCAGTATTCTGCTTAACACACATGCTTAATTCAGTGCTTAGAGTTTAAAATAATGCTTTATAATTTAAAATGTTAAAATTATAATTACACTATCCTGGTTTATGTTCCTGTAAAATGGTTTTGCCGAGTCTTGAAAAAACAGCTTAGTGAGTTTTAACATTTAATTGTGACAGTTTTCTATATAATGTCAGAATCAGTTTTACCATGTAATAATTACAATTGAAGAGAACCAAAATTCAGTTTTGACATGTTTTATTCCAAAAAATGACATGAAATTTCATTAAAAGTCAGTAATGGGTTAGTTCATCCAAGCATCAGTTTCTTAGCCTCAGCTGTCCTCTGTTTCTATAACTGAGTCAGGATGTCAATGAAGGTGCCAGAAATTTCTGGTGAGCATTTAAATGAGGCTTATTATCATGAGAAATATCACATTATCATGGTTAAATTAAATTTTGATATGTTAAAATTCCAATTATTAAAGCAAATTTCCACAATAAAATGTTAAAACAGCTTGCCATATAAATTTTTTTTATATAAATAAATCTGCATTTTGCGTTTTAGTCTCCAGAGAGACTAAATATTGCGTATGGGATTCTTACTACTTTTTCACACTTGAGGTTTTTGACCAAAGCTGCTAAGATGAAAAAAATAAACTGCTTTTGACAATTTGTAATCCATGTACGTTGTCCAAGTTCCTATTCCACAACAGTTGAAATTCATCCAGTGAAAAATATTTGTAGTTTCAAAGTCAGGGTGGTCTCTTTCGTGTTTGGTGCACGGTTCTGAGCATCTATTCCACCAGCTCCAAATACTTGATACCTTCTGCACACATTTTCTGCAGGACTGAATAAGATGACTGCAATTCATATATATATCCATCCAATTGTAAAGTGTCACAGAGAGAGACGGGACTTGGATTTTGACGGTCTCTCAGCTAAAATTTACAATTATCTACTACTTACATATATATTTGTATAAATAATCTGCCTTAATCCCAGTTTAATTGACAAACTTTTGACATTTATCAATTGTCATTTAAAAAAATGAAATAAAACAATTCCCAAATAACACATATCACAGTGATAATATAGGACAGTGTTCTTCAACTCATTTAACAAAATCTTTCTACATCAAGTAAAACAACTATAACTAAAGGAAAGTGTTCAACACAAGACAGACGTGCAATCATTATCACAGTAAATTAATTGTGCAGGCATATCAGTTTGGTTGTCTTCCAGGTTATCATCCTTAAGCATGACGTCTCCTAGATCCCCCAAATGAGTACTAGCTTGGGATTGAAGTATTTTTTGCAAAGTGGACATCTTTGAATAATAGTTATTCATAATTAATGATTATTTAGATTAGAGGGATCGTTGTTTTCAAGAGTGTGGTGGTTGGAGTACATGAGGAGTCTTCCATTGACTTGAAGTAGCAATTTGTTCTAGATCCCTTAAAAATACTGTGTTCTGCAATCCATATTGGATGCAATTTTTAGGGGTTGGGTGTGATGGGTTCCTTGTATACATTGAATTAAGACCATTACTTAAATCAATATCTGTAATTGGTTTGAAATGTGTTACCTATATTTGCAGAAAAATCTTTTGATTATGCACATAATGCGTTATCAAACAAAACCCAGAAGATTTGTGTTGAAGCTATTCGACATGAAAACTTTGTCAGTAATAATTCTAGAATCAAACTCTCTGATCCTGTAAATAGGGGAATTGTTTATTTTTGGAATAATGAATTGTTTTCCAGAACCATTTCAAATCTTGGATGATTTTTAAATACAAATATGATTTAGCATATTTAGCATTTATGATTTATTCTGAATAAATTAGCTGTGTATACTTCTGTTGTCTAAATCTAGTGATGGGATTTGTCTGTCTAGCCTTGGTTGATTGTACATTTCTCATATAAATGAGTTCAGAGAGATCTTCAGAGAACCCCCCTGTCCCTTGCTCTCATTAAACTCCACTTTAAAGGGGAATGCTGGTTTGATAAAGAACATAATAAACAGGAACTGAAAATAAACTGAAGTCATCTCAACATCAGGGACAATAGAAAAAACTGGTCTGGTAACAGGCTGGAATCCCCCTTAAAAATAAATAAACATTTACCTATTGGTGTCATAAGAAGAACAAAATAATAAATACAAGATCACATGAGCCTACCAAAAACAAATCCCAGTTTAACAAGTAGATTTTCTTCTTCTAGTAACACAACAAGGAAATTTGGTTATCTGGTGAGTCTAAACCCAGCCATATAGAGCTTTTGGCAATATGTATGCACAATGTACACTGTTTGCAACGGTGGTCTCAAGGCAGCAACCACCACTTGAAGAATCAGTAATACTGAAGTCAAGTGGGCTAGGGGATTCGTGCTCAACTGTGCATAAGCAAATGTGCAATAATTGCAACGTTAATCAGCAATATGCACTACGTCACATACATACATATATATAAATAAAATTTTGTGGAAAAGCATCAACACTAAAACATAGTTGAATATGCATGAAGGATTTTCTCAGTAGGGTTTTCTTAGGCTGCCATGTGCACCCTGGATAAGATGTATTTTCTATTCAGGAATCCTGATATCTAGCATAGTATGTACCTTGTATAAATTGAGGTTCTTTGCTTTATTTGCATATGAATGTATATGCTATGTTAAATTGATTGCTACATATAAATCAATTAACCTCCTTCAGTTAGTACTAGCTAGTTAATAGCTATAATTAAAAAAAAAACTTTGTTTTTTTTCTCCTTTTAATCCCATTTAATGTTTAAATTTTAGAATCTGAATTATTCTAGTGATTCAAATAATATTCAAATGACACTCCTAGTTAACGTAGATTATGGTATAAAATGCTTATCGAATTCCCAGTGGTCGAGATTCCAGCAGATTAATTATCTAGTAGTAGCGATTTGTCTGACACTTAAACCATAAAATTGCAGGTGACACTAGTTGATCTGTCTCTGACATTGGTATTGCAGTAAATTAAGGATGTTCTGAAATAGACATATCAGGAAAACCAGGGGAACTTTTACTGATGGAATCAGAATTTAGGGGCATAGAATTCCATGAACCTTTGCCACCTCTGGACAGCTTAATTTGTCAAGAAGGTGTGAAGGAATAGAAAATTCTGCAGTACTGTTCAGGGAAACACCTGAAAATTTGAATTAACACTTACATTTGGTTCAAAATCTCTGGGGTCTCCTATTGCAGCCTTTTTGGCTCATAACACTAGCTTTGAAATGCGTATCTCAAAAAGATGCTGTACATTTACAGAAGAACAAGATTTCTGGAAATAGATTTGCATACATCCTATAAAGGGCCTTTGTACCGTGTTTTTTCTTTTTTTTTCTTTATTCTTGGTCCAAATCTTGACTATGGAATCGCAGGAAGGGTTAGGGCTCCTGAAATGAAGGGATAACCAAATACAATCCAACACTAATTACTTGCATGGGCAAGATAAAATAAAAAAGCACGAGTTAAATATTAGGCTAAATGTTGTATGCAACAAAGGGTTGTACCGTGTACCAAAGCAGGAAACAACTGAATCATGTGGTAAAACAGTAGATTAATAATGACAGCATAGCTATGCGTCTATCATATTTAATAGATTAAATGAAATGTTATTAGGACATCTTCATTCAAGAAGGAAGCAAGATAATTAACTATAATGTGAATTTGTTTAATCTCTCTTTCTTGGGTTTTTATGTGTCAATTGTACAAATAAATAATTAATTTTGATATAGAGGATATTATGATCTTAAAATGAGCTGAACAGCGTAAATACATATAAAGAGTGGCCAAGAATTTAGGTGTTTGTATTCAATACATCCCAAAAACAAGGCTTAATAAAATTAAGGAATGTATTGCAATTGTACCAAAATAATGAATTGGTGTTTGCTTTAGTACGTATAATTTAATTAAAAACTAATTTTTCATTTGCATGTTGAGTCAATTAATCAAATTTGACGTTTTCTAGCAGAATTGAGTTTCCCACAAAGCGTTGAACAGACTGCATTTTCCAGAGGGAGTAAAAAAAAAATAAAAATAAAAAAACTGAAACCCATATCCAATTGGGAAAAACTGGAAAATTATTCTCTGACCCCAGAGGCAGTCAAGAGACCTCTTGGAAAATAGCGTTATAGTAGGCACACAGTATATGCTGAATAAAGTAATTAAATGAAGAGGAGAATTGATATCTCGGCAGCTTCAGCACTTTGTGGAAGGTTGCAGGAGATAAGCATTAGAGCATTATGGGTGGTTTATTCTCTACTCTTGGTTCTTCTTGTCAGGACTTCACTGGATATGAAACCCCTTGTCGGCTTGGTCAATGCTTATCTCTCCCATGTCAGGGAAAGAGGGAGTAAAAAGTTGAGAGAGTAAGCAAAATGTGGTTGGCAGCTGACCAGCAAGGGGACGGAGACTATAAAAATTTAGTTGTGTAACATTATGTAGCATCAGCAGGAATGAACTACGGCAGCATGAAAATACAAATACGGCATGTGGTGTGAAGCAATGGCAATGATCTTAGACCTTCCCGTCGCTTAAGAGCTGGGCCAGACTACTGGGGCTAGGCCCAGTAATGTTGAAGGGACAGCCAGAAAAGCTCTACACACCTGAAATATTCTATGGCTACTTGCCTCCCTCAATCTCAGCATGCAAGATGGCTGAAGAAGAGGTGAAGATGGGTGGGGGATGTGAACAAATGTATTTTGCTTTGGTAAGATCTTAGCAGCAGCAAGGTTTGGTCACATTGTAGGAGATACTTGAGAAAAGGGCATTATAGTAGTCTAATGTAGAGGTGATAACAAAAAAGGTTTTTCTGCATCGTTTAGACAGAGTAAGTGCCTAATGAAGCAATGTTTGTAAGATGAGAAAAATTGGATTTTGGTTTGAGTTTATATTCAATTAATTTACTCAGTCAGAACAAAAATATGCCAGCAATTCTCTCTAAAATATGAGGCTGCATTGAACACTTGGAAAAAAGATTATTTTCCCTTGCCTTTTATGGATTTCATGTGTTTCATCAACAAATAATGACTATAGTCCTTAAAGCCAGTTATGCATTTGTCAATTGTTAATTCCTCTCTCCATAATCTAGCTTTTCCCAAATGGTTGTTGGTGAATATTTTATCTTACTGCTGAAAACACTTGCGTACTTTCAGATTCCAGCCTGATAGGAGGTGTACATGTACAACTTTAATGTGATAAAATAGAATGTCAGTAGCTTACTAAATAAACAGATTTAATTGCAGTGTGCGACTCGGCAATGATCAACGTACTCAAGAAAACCTTTTTATTTTGCTTTCTTCCACAAACCAGAAAATAAACAAAAATGAATGAAAATACAAGTCTTCCAGGATCCCCCTCACAGGTTCCCCCCTAAAATAACAAACTAGAATAAAAAGTGACAAAAAGGAAAGTAAACAAAATAACTCGGAAATAACCGCTGTTGTGTTTGTGGTCGATTACCGACCGTTTCCCACTTTCCTCGGCCGCTCCCACATCCTCTCACTCCGGCACCTCACACCTACAGAGAGACGCCATGCTCTTTAATTTCCATCAGCTGCTGGCGTGCCACACACAGCCACTTTGGAAAGAGCAGTCAGCTAAATTTGTTTAAAACAAAAGGTAGAAATGGGCTCTGTGTGAGTGGTTGTCTGTTTCTGTGCATCCCCAGCCTGGACTGGCATCCCGTCCTGGGTATAACCTGCCTTCCTTCCTATGCCAGTCGGGTTAGGATCTGGCACCCCGTGACCTGAACGGAATAAGCAGTTTTGGGAAAAATAATTAATAAATGATTGAACTATTTTTTATCAAACTTGATCTTTTAATCATTACAAAACACTAAATAACAGGCAGCACAGTCACTATCCCCAATTATAAATTAAAACAAAGGTAATTAATGCAAATAAATTCATTCCAGATTCTGGGGTCATAAATGGATGAGATGCGCTTGCAAGTTTCGAGTCTGAAGCTCCATGTGCGGTTTTTGTAAGGCTAATCAGCCTTAATCATATGCGAGTGATGAGAATCGGATGTTTTTGATTGAGAATAATAAGAGCAAAGCCCAGTGGTGAGAGATAAGAGCTTGTTACCACTGACTCATCATGTGCCCAGAGTGTGCCTGAGGGAGTTTTAACATCGTACTGCCCCAAGAAACTGCCATGTTGAAGAAAAAGAAAAGGAAAAAAAATACGAGGAATTAAGCAAATCAATGAGCCCTAATGTCTTTTCAGAGATGTACAAATTAGTTTCCCTGAATGGGTTTGCAAAATTTACCCTGCTTGGTAAATATCCTTTCATCTTCATTAAACCACTAGCAAATTGATGAATAACGAGGCAGCACTTGTATTTGCACTCCAGGAGTTAACTGATATCGCCTTCCTTCTGTAGCTTTCGTAGACGTTGGAAATAGTGACTTTGGGAGGCTATCTTGAAATTAAAATGGTGTAGAAGGTCTAAATAATCCATATGGACATGTATACATGCAAATGCTACATTAGGATAAAATGCAAGCAAACCGATTCCAGGTAGAAATATAACATTACATCGTTTAGGTTTTTTTTAAGCAAATCCTATTATCAGACTTATTTTTCATGTTTTACCTAATTTATACATCTAGAAATTTACTGGAGCAATTCATGTTTAAGTACCTTGCTCAGAGATAAAACAACAGTCCTGGGATTTCCATAACCTTTTAGTTTAGAGGCCCATCTTAAGCACTGCCATACGCAGCAGTTTGAATTCAAATCAACCATGAAATGTATTGTAATTGCCTGTGGCCTTTTTTTTCTTGACAGTTTACTGCTAACCGGAGCCGAAGTAATCAGTCAGTCCGCAGACTTTCGCACATTTGTCCACAAAAGTTTCTCTACTTGGCAGACCATTGCTCATGTTTTTGCAACGCCAGCAAATAAGAGCATGCAGATGTCAGGACTGGTTTGGGCAAAGCCACCTAGTCGTGGTATGGGGTACTTTTTAGACTTTTTTGTTATTGTAGAATGCCTGTGATCCCTTTGAATTCTAGGCTGTCCACTTTTGTAATATTTTGGTTTGCTTTCAGCCAACACTAAGGCCACTAAATCATCCTTCTTAAAATGCAGAGCTGCCAGTTTTTTTCACATTGATAAGGAAAGCTGCAAGTACTTACTAATACATAAATTAAAGAAGTTATGGGATAGACACCTGTTAGATTGACTAGTTTTCCTTTACAGACTGGCTTTTATTTTGGTTTGTTTCAGTTGTAAAGGAATACAAAACTTCTAAATGTATTAAATGTATTTTATATTTACATTTTATGTTTACATATCTGTAAATATATGTATCATTCTGTATCCGCACATTAGGGAATAAGGCAAATGTAACAAGATTATTACATTTATTAGATTTACTTGCATTCCCATGGTAACGTCAATCCATGATTTGGAATTGATAAAGAGGTTCAGCCTGTCCAGTGTTTTCAGTGATCCCATAGTACCCGGCTTTAACATTACCCTGGAAAATCCATTATATAGCTATCCAACTAAATACTTACTGAAAATGTAAATCCCACAGACAAATTGCAGAAAAATAAGCTTGCCGATTACAAGATTGTTTTGTTTTTATTCTTATTTACGCTTCTCACAAAATTATTGTGCAGACAAAATATTACTAAATTTTAGCTGAGTAAAAGCACTTCCTGCCGTATGTTATGAATATACTATACGAATTATAATGCTTTAGTTATGTTAATCTTTTAAGTACTTAAATTGTTAATTGATTTACTACCTCAGGCTAATTATACTACTTTAAAACATCAAGAAAAGAGCATCTAAAAAAATGGTCTTTCAAAATCAAAATTATGTTAATGAACTTTCCCAAAGTGCAGTTGGAATACTAAGGTATGTCTGGCATCATGTTGCTGAGAAAACTACATGATTACATAAATTTGCCAGTGAATCACAATTAATAATTAGGTATGCACTTATCGTCTTGAAAGTCATTGTATACATTACGATTCCCCTTCACTGGACGATGAAAAACATACATACATTTACATTCTTGTAAATAATACAACAGCTGGGGTGGCAACATTTATGTTATAAGCAGGTCACCTTAACACCTTTACTATTTCATAATAATAGCACTTAGAGTTGACCGGGGAAGAAAATATGACAAACTGACTTGTTTTGACTAACTCCTGTATGCGAGTACAACTGTCCATTCTAACAAACTAAAGCAATTTGAAACTGTAAAATTATTATCGCATTGTTAAATTCCCATCTTACATAATAAAATCCAATAATAAAAACAAATAGTCAGAAACATAACATATGCCTTGTAATGTAGTAGACATAAGAATATAATTGCAATACCTTTAAGTACCAAGGTAAAACGTTGTAATTACGTGCCGGAAGAAGTCCAAGGTGGAGGGGCTGAAAAAACTTAACTTGAGCAAAATTGAAAATAAGCAGCTCTCAGTTTTTAATTATTCATATCCTATTCATATCCTGATAATGACCCAATTGCACCTACAGAAGTCAAACAAATGAACTGAAGGCTTGTTATATTAGGGAGCCATGAGTAAAACACATGGAACTTTTTGTCGCTAAAGTTGTTCTGCACAACTTCTATTGTTGAAACATCTGTTTCAAAAGGCAATAGTGTGCATGGTATAGTTACAGCCATAATACATTTTTCTCAACCCCTTACCTGGAGTAGACTTCAACTGGGACCAAATCAAAACTTTGGTTACCTGCTTATTGTGTTTCAAATTTAACTGTATTTAATAGCATTTAATTTCTTTTGTATAATCTTTGACTCACCAATAGAAAAAGCTAGTGAAAACCGTAATTAAATGTGTGATTAGCGGGTAGCCAAAGTTGTGATTTGGTCCCAGCCTTAGCTAAATATATGCAGAGAACGTCAATGGAATGAGTCAACATTATAAGCATTATTCGGAAGGAAAAAAAGCATTAACAGCAGCGAGGCCAGATGCCAGATTGTTTGTTGTTCCACTCCACCTAATGGCTTTGGTCACATCAGCAAAAATGCCCTCTTGAAAATTCAGTGTATTGCTTCGCTGGATGCCATGCATTGCCTTCACAACATCGACTCATAGAAGCTAATACCAGAGGACTGTCGTCGTTAAAATGGAACCGTTGGTGTGCGATGTATATCTAAGACATGAGAGGCTAGGCCAACCCAATTCCCTAACGTGTTATGCCCATTTCCTTGGAACTGACCCTTTAATGGGAGATTACGTGAGCGTTTCGTAACTGAAATTTAATGGTTTACCCATTTCTGTGGTTTAAAAGTCGTAAAAATGATTTATTCAATTAATCAGTAGTGACTTAGTTGCTGTCTTTTTAAATGTTTCCTTTTATGTATTAAAAATAGACACAATATGAATTTCAATCTGAAAGTCAACAGTCATTTTTGTTTTTAAGGAACCATTTCCATTTTCCTAGTTAAATCTTAGCTTTGAACTGTATTTAGTCAACTACAACTGGCAGACATCTTGTTTGTCTCACTTATTGAACGGTTTTTGATGTAACTAATTTGGAAAAGCAGTATTTCAGATTCACATCTCTTATGACTATGCGTCAAATAAGTTTTTTTCTGTATTTCTATATTCTATTTGCTACTTTGGGATCTATATGGATATGCATAAAAAGGTATATTCGTGACGTGTACGAGGGAGGTAATGTTTATTCTCAGGCTAAATTTCACTTTGAGAAGTGGCATATGTACCTTCCAGTGGGGGACCAACTGACATGGCCGCTGGCTGATAGCCAACCTGCATCAGTCTCCTTATGTGAAAGAGTCATATGCGCATATCCAGACTGTTATCCTTCAGGTAATGAATGTATGCAACAGCTCTGTGTCTTAAGGCTAACATTCAAGAGCTACGTCCCAAGTGAATTGGCTTCTTCTGACTGAGAAGTTATTTCATGCGCACCTGGTCCTGCCCTGCAAAATGCAACTATAGGTCAAAAACTGAGAAGCTGGTTTCACCAGCAGGTGTCGGCGTATAATTTTTCATTAACAGTCATTAGTCTTTCTGGACATCTAAAGTCGTTAGTTTTCTGTATGTTGTAGTTTTAGAATCACTCTTAACCAAAATGACATTTTTTGACTCAGCAAATCTTCATCTTATTAAGTTGCGGCTGTCAATGCATGCATAATAATTGAGATCACAGGGGTTGCTCTAATGTAATCCTGCAACCAAAGTGCATCTGTTCACACAGTGTAGCTGCAGGTACCATGCTGGTTAGCTGCTTTCACAAAGTCACAAGGTGACTTCTTTTCTTAAAGATTATACATTTAAAATTCATTCATGCAAGAAAAAGAAAAGCACACAATTGGAATAACAAGACATTACTGTTACTTATCCATTCTGGATAATATGTCATTTAAATGTTTTGGTTTGCTTTAAGAGAACATTAGAATGGAAGAAGTAGCAATTCTTATTGGTGGTTTATTTTCAACATTTATATGGATTGTTAAATCTGAAGACTCATCAATAAATAAAATAGGTTCATAAATGCATATTTAGTTTAATTGCCTAGGGAATTAATGCCCAGTAATAAACAATATCCAAGCTCTCACTTGCACACAGAAGTAATGTGTGTCAGTTTAATCTCACAGCAATCGTTGAGCAAGGAGAGCCACGTACTTAATCTTCATAAAAATGTTTTTGACCTTAAAGGGCAAAAAATATATAAGAATATGCATTCATAAAGTAAGCTATTGCAAGTTCTGGGCTTCAGTATTTTTTTTTTTAGCTGCTGGTAGAATAATAATTTCTGCCTTTATTTTCCCTGTGGATTTCATCTGACCTATATTTAAAAGCTCTTGCACCTTGAGGGTGTTATAAAGAATATTTACTATCGTGTATTTAGATTGAACCTTAATATGATTAAATAATGAGCTGGAAATAATTAGTCAGTGACATTGGGAGTCTGAAGCCTTTTTTTCCATTGCAGTAAAAATAGAAGTTGCTGTTTAATTTATAATTCACAGTAACTTTTTCTTGGTATGGCAATTACAACCGCCACGTTCTAAGCATTATGCGGGCATTTTTTATTCCGTCTTATGTTTCTTATAACCCTGGAATTACTGTGTAATTTTACAGTTCAATGTCAGAGACATTGTGTTTAAATATGTATAGGTTATTACTAATAGTAACTAGGGGTGTGAATCTTTGGTATGGCAGTATGTTAATGAATGGATTCAAATAGGGTATAAACAACTTTTTGCATATTGTGCATCAGCAATGGCATTCAATCTGACCATTATCTTAGATAGCTAGCTAACAGAAATTGCTCTGATCAATGTTTTTCTAAAAAAAATAAAAAATAATGAAAACTTTAAAATAATTTGTTTGAAAATAAAAGGACTACTGTTCGCCAAACGCCAAATTTTGAACGTCTGTTCAAAATTCTTCTTTTTCTCATGACCTTACCTACTTGACAACTGCCCATTAGACTAAGGATTTGAAAGCCGAGACTCGGTCACTTGGTTCAGTGTGGTGGTTCAGTGTTAAGATGCAAAAAAGACTCCACAACCTTGAGTTAAAATTGTTGGGTGCCTTGTAAACTTTGCTTTCAAGTCACCCGAAAACAAAGCAGCCTGCTTTAGAGGTCCAGTGCAAGTTTAAGGACAGACACTTCCCTCTCAGACGTCATGACCGAGCCACAGAGGGCATCTGTTAATTTCTAAACCAAAATAGTTATATACTTCCAAAGTATATAACACAAGGGTGTTGTTGGGCCAGACACGAAACAGAGTGCTGGCAACCCATATAACAATGCTTATATTCATGGTGTAGACTTGAATGCCTTATAGCTTTTATGAAGTGGTTACCACGTATAAAAACCATATGACACATTTCTGTTTAAATGTATCACCCCGCAAGAGAGACATTAGTCATTGTTACATTACTAATGGACTGAAAAATGAAACATTGTTGCTAGGCAACACACCTTAATTAAGCTAGCTTAGGTACTTTTAGTTATCTAAACACCTCTTAGTACTCAATCCAATTGAGAGATTGTTTTTGTGATTCACTGCAAGTAAATGCTGATACATAAGTTTGTTTTTTTTGTTTAGTCCTGGTCGGAGAAGCTTCTCAATTGGGTAGGAGGTCCAGGACATCAACTTTTTTTGTTTGTTTTTAAGCCAGTCCTGCGTAACATTGTCTGTATTTTTGGGGTCACTGCTCTGAATATTCCCTGAAGTCCCAGATCTCTTCCTTACTGCAGCAGGTGTTCCTCCTGAATTTCGCAGTGCTTTGTTAAGTCCCTTTTTCGAGAGTGCTCATTAAATACATGAAAAGGTGTTATTTATTTATTCAAGTTCTCTTAATCTGACTTTAAGATATGGTCACAAATTTTATCAGGTCAATGTTACATTGGTCACATTTATTATCCCCAGGCAGGCAGTCTTTTATATATCTATATTCAATCAAACTGCATTGATGGTCTTTTATTGATGTTTGTATTGGTTGGTTTTAATTAAAACCAGTTTGAACAATGCCTTTGTATCGTTGCAAAAAGCATTTAAAAGGCAGCTGTGTGACAGAGGTATTATCCTTTCAACCAGGATCCTAGGAAAGGTACTGTTTTTCCCGTTTCAATAAGGCGTATAATATGAATGAAGTAAGTCAACGGTTTTATAAAACGAGAATGTGAAAGATTGTCACTGAGCATGCATATTATTCCTTACTCTTTACGTATATGTTGTGTCCATGGAAAAATTCAAAAAGGATTTGTTGCTATAGAAACAAAAGTCTGCCTACATGGTCTTTGAATTAAGGCCAGATTTCACTGTGAGAGACATTAGATGTGTATCAAACGATACAAGTCAAGCTATTTGTGTGCACATAAGAGAATACATTTTCTTCAGCAGTTTGATCTGCAGCTTGATTCTTGTTCTTTCTGTGACTGTTGTTGATGCAAAGGAATTACCCTAGGTGGATAATTTATTTTTGGCTAGAGATCTTTATGAGTTACAAGGATAAATATCCAAATAGGCACACATCACAGTACATTTCAGCAGATTTATTTTGTCATATTACATTTTTCAGTCACTTTCTGGCCCATGAAGTAGATACTGTTAATTGAAACATCTTTTAAGTTTGTACTACGTATTATTCAGATTTTTAAAGCATTCTTTGTATTAAAAAGCAGCTTCCTGGTATCAAAATGTGAAATTTTAAGCTCCTTATGGTTCAGAGCATTACTCACTTAAAAGTGTGTGAGCTCAATGGCAGAAATCTTACAAAACAAAAAATAATTACTCAAAGTAAAAGAAAGCTCATGATGGATATAGTTTTGTTTGTTTTGGACAGCGACATTTTTACAGTTGAGTCCACGTTTGGCTCATTTCTTTCTTGGCAGGTTCTTCATTTTACCTGAGATCTTTCGGGAAAAAATGTAACTGGTCAAATACAGGAATACAGGTCTTTTGTTTAAGAGTAGTCTTTTGTATATCATAAATGTCTGCCATAATAAAATGGGATTTTATAGGTCATAAGGCTATAACAGGGAAACATACTGTTTAAATGAGAAGTTTCAAATGTTAGAATCAGTAATTTGTTCTGTTTAACAGTATGCATCAAAGCCTATACCTACTCACTATTCTAGAACGGTATGTCAGTTCCATAGCTGCATGAAGCCTCTGTTAATGATGTCTAACAGATCTGCTGTTGAAAATGTGTTCTACACATGTACTGATCCAGGGGGTTCACAGGGTTCACGTGAATCAAAAGGGACACATGGCCCTTTTTGATGTCATGCGGCGTATTTTTAAATAAGCAGAATCATCGATCTTCCAATCATCAAAATGTGCAACCCATACATAAAAAATATTTAAAATAGATTATTATTATTGATGGTA
>JAOVYW010000037.1:1984974-2014806 GCA_025775045.1 Hiodon tergisus | reverse complement strand
AACTGTACAACACATTTGCCATTAACAATAAATACAACCGGCACATAGAACACACTATTTACAGTCATTTAAGTCCGAGAGCCAGGATTCCCAGCAGCCCCCGCGGGGATGGCTGAAACCCATTGGCAGGGGGAAGCGCACCTAGCCATCCCCACTACAGTATTAATACTGATTTGTTTATCACAGCCAAGTTCTCAATTTTTTATTTTTTCGTTTTGTTTTGTTTTTAGCTGCATGCTACATTCATTGCAATATTCAGTTTATGCTTGATTATTTAATGTTCATTTTTTCTATGACCGTCATATAAAAATTGTTTAAATTGATTTGGTCTTCTGATTTCCTTACTCAAAGGAACTAGGTACTTTTTATTTAATCTCCCAAGTCACTGCATACCATAATCACATAGTAATAATTCTGATTATGGTATGTTTGCTCTACCTATTCTCGATATACTCTGGCACCAGGTGATACCAAGTGTTTTTTTTATTTCCTAATAAGAAATAGCAAAAAACATTTGTTTTCCCTTTCATTGGGATAAAAATACATGTACCAAACAAACATTATATGCCATAAAAGTTAGCTAAAGCAATATAATACCATCACACAATATCATTTAAACAAATCCATTACCCTACAATATTCATTTGTAATATGTTTCAATATAATTATTCAAATCTAAATGCATCCAATAATTAAAGTAATTCAGTTTACTTGAGGAGGTTAATTTATATCTAAATTAGTTATATTGTTGAATTATTGAGTTGTATGCTGTGTCTTTTTCATTGAAATTTAATTTTGAATAGCCTTTGTCACTTTGCTGTCCATTCAAATCCAGACTTGGAAACGCGCATTTTGTATTTTGTTTTTGTTGCATAATGCCATTTCCCAAACGGCAAAATGTTTTATCCCGAAGCAAATCTTTGAAAGTCCATGAAAATATTGTCACCAGCTTGTCATGAAAAGTTACTCATAAAATAATTTAGCCGAACATGGCATGCCTATGACAAGGACTGCTGCCAAATTAATACTGAATACATGATTATTTTTTTCTTTTTAGTTTTATATTTGTAATTCTATATGTTTTGAATCATTTTGCTTTTATACTTGTTTAATTTAGAACAATTTTTGGAGTTTTTGGTATGGATCAGTGGCAAACGATCCTGATTAAATACATTTAGATTCCATGTAGTAACTACAAAACGTGGAAAAGAGGGGTGAATACTTTTAATTGGCACTGCATTTGTTTAGGCTTGTGGGTTTGTTTAGATAATGTTTTTCATCAGTTTTGTTTATAGTGTTGCTGTATAGCAAGCAATAGAAGACCATGATCATGATTGGAAGGAACGGTTTCCTCTTAAATTACGTCAATTAAATAAATGAAAAATTATCTCAACCATTCTGATAGTGATAAAATGAAGAAGGTTTTCTTCAAAATTTATCCAAAAGGGCTGTGCACAGGGACATTGACATGCTGAAACAATAAAGGGCCTACCCAAACTGTTGCCCCAAATTGGAAACACAAAATCATCTGGAATGTCGTTGTATGCTGTAGTGTTAAGAATTCCATTCACTGGAACTTAGGGGCCTAGCCCCAACCATGAAAAACAGCCCCAGACCATTATTCATCCTCCACCAATCTTTACCATTGGCAGAATGCATTCAGGTAGGTAGCCTTCTCCTGGTATCCGCCAAACTGAGATTTGTCAGTCGGACTGCCAGATGGTGAACCGTGGCTCATCACTCCTCAGATCGCGTTTTCACTTTTTCATTACACCACTCCAGGCGACATCTTAGGCTTGTCTGCTTGGCCGTGGAAACCCATTTCATGAAGCTCCTTACGAACAGTTAATGTGTTGAGGTTGCTTTCAGAGGCAATTTGAACTAGGCATTGACGGTAACCAAGGACAAGTGATTTTTAGGTGCTAGGTATTCAGCAGTCAACAGCCCCATTTTGGCCTATCACTTTACGTCTGAGCGGTGTTGCTCCGAGACTTCACAATGACCAGGGCAGCTCCTGCTGGGAGAAATTTGACAAACTGTCTTTTTGTAAAGCTGACATCCTGTGAAAGCACTACGTTGAAATGGCAATGGGTGTGGCTGAAATGGCTGAATCTACTAGAGCTAGAGCTTCCGGAAAAGACGGATCCTTTCAAGACATTTTTTTGCACATTCGTGCAAGACGCCGGAGCAAAACTGCACGCCCAGAAAAGCCACTGAAGCTACAGGATAACACGATTGCACAGAAAGAAAGGAATCCTTCTGTTTGTCCCTTTCCCGGACGGAACCTCATTTTGTCAAATTCCTTTGTCCGCCATTTTACCCATGTGTCTTCCCTATTGTTTGTTAATAAATTATTTTATATTTTTTCCATGTTGTCTGTGTTAATTTAATTTGAATATGATTAAATTAATCTAACTACTATTCCAAGGACTTACGCCATCAACCTGTTTATCTATTATATGAGTGATTACAATGATTAATTATAATCCAAAATTTATGGGTAAAATAATTTTAAAATGTGACTGATTGATTTGATAATTGATAAATAAAGCATAAAATAAGAGAATGAACTGATTAAGCTCCACTGTACCGACATAAAATAGTGTCCCAACAGAGGAGCAGCTACTGCCCCAACAGCTGTCACTGCTAAAAATACTGGACACATTCTTAACAAAAGTCACGTATACAGCCATATACTTTTAAAATCTTGTTTATGCATGTAATTGTTTTTCCAGAAGAAAGAGAGTGTTTAATTCTTGTAGTCAAAAAAATGACGCTTTCAGCCCCTGATTTAAAGCAATTCAGCACGAACTGACACATGGCTTTAATAATAATTAAACTGCAAACTACAAACTTAAACTCTGGAAGAAAAGGGAATGGCTCTGGTAGTAACAAATACAAACGGCTGTGTTTTCTTTTCTCAACAGGATTTGAATTGGAAAAACAGCAGAACATTTGTCACTGACAAAAATGTCACCCCACTTTCCAGAGCTTTAACTACGAATCCTCCCTGGTGGTGATTTAGATAAATTGTTTTTCATTAAGAGCCAATAAACAGACTGTAGAGTCTGTGCCAGTTTTTTGTTGGCCGGGGCTTGCAATTTTGCCATTCATTATCATCCTGGGGATGGCAAGAGACCTCCTATTTCTCTGTGCGTCGTAGAGCTTGTCAGATATAATTTATAGTTTTTAAGGCCTAATCATTTTCTATAATATTGCATTAAGCGACAGCATTTATTATGAAGGGAAATTACATTTCACCTTGCTGTCTTGATTCCATTGTCAGTGTTTCACTTAAGCATGTAAAAAGTCCTTGAAGGCACTGCTAACCACTCAAACAAGATGACTTAGTAGAACTTGAGTTACATTTATAGAACCAAGCCCCAGGTCGTTTACTGCAATTTATTCAATTTAAAAGTCTTTTTTACCGAGTAGATGTATTGAGTAGTTTATTTGTGCTTTAATGGACCTTAATTAAAAGGTCATTAAAATACCTGTATTTACTATGTTGGTAATTTTCTATATTGGTGTAATAATGGCTTTTAGGTATTACCATATTGATCCAACAATATATTAATGAAATACATACAAAATACAAATACAAAACACACATAAGAATGAAAATACTTACTAAAGTTTTCTTCGTTATTTTATATTGTCATTGATTATTAATAATGAAACCAAAAAATGTATGTATTAGCCAACGTTGTTGGTCAAAACAGAAGCACACAAAAGGTGTAACAAGAAATAACTTATAGTTAAAACACTATTTAATATGTATTTAATTGCTTACATAAATACAAGTTACACAAATACAAAAGTTCCAATTTTCCTATTTAAAAATCTTTGTTACATTTTTGTTAATTTTTCAATGTTGGCATGAAAATGCAGGGAACATACATTTTCTTTCTTATTTTTGTCTTTCATGTACATGTTCTCAACAATTTGGTTGATTTAGGAGGAAGGGGGTGACATGGTTGTGGGGTGGTATCTTGCGGAGTTGACTTTGGGAATGAAGTATTGTGATTTTGCCATGCACCTATTTTCCAAACTGTCATGTCTGAGTATTGAAGTGACACAATTTGTCCTATTCCTGATAACAGCTGTTCTTAACTCTTCTTTACTTAGGTGCCCATTTAAATAATACTTAACTGATAAAAAAAAACTTATATCACATTGCTATAGTGATAAATAAAAGAATACAATTTATTCCCTCTAATGTAAATTCTGACCTTAATAGCTGCTATTTAATTTTTTCCAGACTCCCTATTTCAGACACCAATGCTTTTAGTAAATCTATATGTTCCCAGTTGGGAAGATGTTGAATTTGTTAACACAGTTTTATCTTACATATCCTGCTTAAACATACATCAATTGATTTCTGGAGGGGATTTAATGGACCCTGGATTGGACTGCTCTGAACCTAAAACGTATTTCTTTTTGGGATGGAAAGGGCTTTGTGTATGTTTATGGGGCAAAACGGATGTGTTTATCTCAGGTGTTTTCTTAAACCGCTTTTAAAAGTTTTATCCTTTTTTTATCCTCCGCTCCTACCCCTGGATAGACCACTTGTTAGGTGTGTTTAATATTTTTAATACCATGCTGATTGCTTTTTATGATTTTATTAAAAACTATTTTAATGAAAATGTGTAATATTGTACAATGACTCTAGAATGTAGCATTGTTCCAAAGCTGTTAGGCATGACATAGACTATAGCACTGTCTCTCGTGATTTATTGCTTAAGCATTGATTATACTGAATATAAAAATGTGTCTAGAGAGCATAAATAATTTATGTCAGCATTTTTTTGATAGAGAATTCAGACATGTCACCATTGCTGTGAGTTTTTTTGTGTTTCTATCAGTGATGTTTAGTGGTTTGATCTAGATTTATTAGAATGTCATTATCAAATTTATTAGCATGAAGCCACATAAATTACCATCCCATTCTACTGCGGCAGAAGATAATTGGCTACACTTAGGAAGCAAATCTCTATTTTGAAAAAGACCTCTGGCTATTGACTTATAAATTAGTTAAACATTCCAGTAATGCCTGGTATAAACAGACAATCAACCTCAGTACATTCATTAAACAATACAGAAGTTGTTTTCCTGGAAAATATGGGAGTTTGGAACTCTGGTATCCAGATGTGCCCAGTGACTCTGTCAACCTCCCTATAAACCTGAGGCTATTGAGGTTCACCACTTAAATAAAAAATAAAAAAGATCTCAGTACTGAGATGTCACTACATCTGCCCTTAATTAACGGTATTATCTTGAAAAAAAGTAAAGTGTTGACATTTTGTATAGTATAAGCTGTATGTGGTGCACACCCAACATTCAAAAAATATTTTATGAACAGTTTAACATTTAAAGAAAGAAAAATACCTCACCTTTCTCTTATTTGTTGGACAGACATAGAGGTAACTCAGCACTGTCTTTGGTCCCACTTTGTCATTCATTTTCTCATAAGTGGTCCCATAGTCTGTTGACCTGTAAATTAATTACAGAGGATTAGTTCAAACAAATAGAAATACAAGTGTTAGTAGATGAAAAGTGTGTTTTCAAATACTGAACACATCTCTATGAACAACATAAATAAGAACTGGCTCAACTACATACATTGTTTGACTTATTCAACGTGCCAGTAACTTAAAGACTGTTACTTGTCACTTAGTTTCCAGAGCCGCTTACTGTTGTACACCTCACCCTTTATACAGCTGGCAGTTTAAAGATACAGCAGTACTGTCATTCCTGGGAGTCATTTCTTTAGGGTACTAGCAGCAAGACAAATAGCCACAATCCAACCTGCTGCTTTGCAGTGCAGATGATCAAATCACAGGCATTATAAAGAAATATATCCCTCCATCTAGACGTGAGGTGAAAAAAGTGTAATATATATCACACCCAGGTGAATAATCATATTTTAAGCGCTGCAGGATCGGAAATGAGGGAACAGGGAATAGACAGGTTACAGAATTGCTTTATCATGGTGCTATCTACAGCAAGCCCTTCATCAATGTCATGCTTCCTTCTTAGTAACCACATAAACAAAACAACGTTAACAGAGCAGAACATTTTCATTAAAAATTCATAAAAATGAAATGGGAATTTAGATTCCCATTTTTGTTATCCAGTATTTTATTTCTAATTCATGCTTAACATAAAGGTTTTTATAAACAAAAATACTAATATAAAACTTTTTTTTTTTTAATTACCAAAAAACAAACATGAATGAATATCTTGTCCTGGCAACTGAGAAGGATGTGTGGTTCTAAAGCATATTAAAAAGTATTTTTTTTTAAATGTAATTAGCAATTAGTATTAGCATTAGCTTTTAGGATATCAGTCTGCTAATTTGAAATATGTTAGTGACAGAGGTTCATATGTTGCCTTAGAAGCTAAGTCCTTAGTCATGGGAATGTATGTATAATTTCATTAAATTATATTAATCAATACAACCATTCCGCCCTTCCAAGCCTATGTCTCTCCTCTCCCATTGTTGCTTCCACATCCACTGAAGACATTGCTAAGGTGTCTTAAGGGAGGATCACAATGGCAAAGTTTGGGAAACCTAGGTCTACACTGAAATTTCCTCTCCTCCACTTCCCGGAGTTATCAGCATGGCATGAAATGGCATGCCATTTTAAACTTGGATCTGCAGCAGTTGCTGCTGTCATGTTTCCCTGATTGAATAAGATTGCATCATCTTTCATTAAGCAAAGCAATTTCCATTTAAACCATTCCCATACTCATAATGGCATAGGTTAACTAATAATTCTTAAAGCCTCTATCACATAAATGCAGCCTTCAAGAATGTCCAGAGACGTGCTTTATATTAATAATTCATCTCAAAAGACAAATATGAAATAAAATAAAGGAAGTATATAGGTGGGGATGTCCATATCTTTTTAAAGTGAATATTTCATTTTTGGGAGTAATCTAGCATAATTCCACACATTAATGTATGATAAATCAACTAAAGAGTAATTTATCTACAAATGCCCAAAGCCGTCTGTGGCATTGGTTGATTAAAACATTATGAACCATAAATATCTTGCATGCATATATTAGCATTGTAACTAGTTTAAGACAGGGAACAAAAGGAAACCTTGATCTTTTGTTGCACCTTGCACTGGTGTTATCGATTTTTCTGAAAGTATTTTCTCATACTAACTTATTCCTGAGAGCCTTTGAAACGATGGCATTGATTACAAAGTATGATATCCAAGAGTAAGAGACTCCATGAGATTTCATTTTCCAAAGGCAGTTGGAGAAGAGGTACAGACCAATCTTTGTAATCAGGTCTGTGCAGAGAACTTGATGGGAACAGGTGCTCAAAACAGAAGAAAGGGCCCACTTGATCATAGAACATTCTAACCCCTAGTGACTACACCATAATTGCATTTAACTTGTTATTGTTCTACTGTTATCTTGAACTTTTTTCTCATTCATAAAAGTCAAACGACTTTAGAATAAGATGAGTGTTTTTTGGGGGGTTTGTCATATGTGGTTGGCATGATCCAACATTATTGCTTGATAGATCCATCCCAGGTCTTGAGTTCAAGTTCATGAGCACGGGCGGATTCTGAGGGCTGTGATAACGGCAGTGATTTTGAAACTCAGGCATCAGACTCATGCTTTCCTTCATCTATAGCTTGACATGACTCTCATTCATGTCTCCCCTTTAGCGGTTTCTTGTTGTCTTTTATGTATAACTGGAATTGAATCTCTTGCATGAGTGTCACTCTCCCTCTCTTCCAACCTCCCTCACTCTCCAGGTCAGAACAGTGACAGGATCCCTTTTTTCACCAACCCTGTAGCTTATCGTCTTAAAACAGAGAAAATTTAATATTTATACTTCAATAAAATACAATTTGTTTTTAGGTCCACCCTATGTATATATAAAAATTGGACTAAAATCTAGTGCTTGATAAATAAAGAATAAACAGAACCACCAACTGAAACAATATGCAGTCTGCAATAACAGATTAATTAATGAATGTGGAAATCTCATCCACCAGTTTGGTCTGATATATTTCCTACATCGTTTTATTAATTTTTTAATCAAGCTGATCACAGGTACAAACAAACAAAACATTGAAATGTAATATCCCGAGTGCTATTTGTCACTAGCTTACGAACAGGAAAGCCACCATTCCACCACGTGGAGGAAGAAAAAAAACGTTCAAAGCTTCGTTTGATTTGTGTTGGTGTAAAACACAAATTCATTCGAGTTGGTAAGAGTAGCAACAGGGAAAGACCGGTTCACTATTGGCTCCTTAGCTGGTTCCTTCCAACTCCTGCTGCTACCTGGCTTGATCTAGGGGCTTAATGACCCACTGTTCCCAGCTGCTCGTGGAGCTCTTTCTCTTCTAGCTCTCTCTTTTGGCATTACATTAAAGTGCAGCAACAAAATCATTGGGAAAAACAAGCCAGACTGAATTAGACCTTCTTACACACTAAACAAAAAGGTACGATAAGCTGCGCTGTTTTGCTACACACACACCTAGCACACGACAAGGTCTCCAAACACTGTGTTCTGTACTCCAGCACGGTTAAACAAAAAAGGCACATACAATTAGTTTCTGTTGATCTGGAGCCTTCAGACAGTGTACCACATAATTAATTATCCTCACTCCCCCTTTAATTGCTTTTAACAGGCAGACTTAGAGGCCGTGATACTCAAAACGAGAATCCTCTATTTTTCAAGGTTTTTTATTCAAATTTTTATGAAGCCTCAGTGAATATGGCGTCCACTGACTCCACGGTGGCGCTACAGCAAAGGTTTTACATGCTAACTTTTATGCTAACTTTTAACATAAAACTACCAAACTTGTAGGTCCCGGTACATATGAAACATATGAGTAATAAAGTTGCCCATAGGAACCGTTATGTCCACCCTTATTTATTTCTCGTCATTTTGAAAATCCTTTAAAAAATCTAATTCTTGGGCACCGTAAGTCCGATTGATATTTGGTATGTGTGCTCTTAGTACCAAACCTTAAGTAAATTGCAATGGAAAGTTTCTAAGTTTCAAAGACAGCCAGACTACAGTTTTATCAATTTAACATGGTTGTGCATTTTTTTTTGTTTTTGTTTTTTTATCTCAAAAACATTACATATAGTTAAATTTTATTTTAAAAAAAATAAAAAAATTCATTCTCGGGAATAGCAAATCATATTTACTTTCAATTTGGCGTATGTGGTGTTTGCTCCAGGCCCTATCTAAATTTGACTTAACACGATGGCTAAATGGTCAGGTAAGCAAATTTAGTTTCTGAGCATCTAAATACAATGGGTACTTATTATGTCTTACCTTTCCCGTTCAACTTGTACCTTGTACTGGAATACATACTGATACTACCGTAGTATGTGCTTATTTTTCAAAATGTATGTTGAAATCATATTGTTCTTCCTGTCATTTTATATAATACAAACGATTATAATAATTATTAGAGGTTGCAGCAGTTTGCTGTGTGTACCTGTTGACATTTCACTGTAAAGCCAGTAGAAAATACAAGTGATATATTGTTACAGTTTGTTTTTTTCACAAAAATATCCAAAGTCATTTCAGAAACCATTTGAACTATTTAATAATGTTACTCCTCAGATTCAAAAACGACATTTTTTGCATGCGTTTACAAAAATGTCAAAAAATATTTTTTTTCAACTAAATATCAAATGGACTTCATAAAACATTTGAAATATTTAATAATGGTGCTCCGCTTCAAATATGCAAAAAAGAAGTATTTTGATTAATTTTGCATTCGACTGACTGACTATTTGTTTCACAATGCATCTTCAATAGAGGAAATGCCTGAAAAAAAACAGTTCAATCAAAAGCTATGATGGTGCTGTGTTGAAGGCTAGGGAGCTGACCAAGACCCGTTTTTGACTGTATAGGCTTGTGTGAAAGCACAAACGTCCATGCTTGGAATGAATGACAGCCTCTTTTGGATTGTGGGACCTGTCTCGCCATTTATAGACAAAAAGCTAACTTATGTCTTATGTTATGTTCAATTAAATATATTATTTTATTCCCTCCAGAAAACCAACTTTTTAATGTAGAGTTTTGCAACAGATTTTTGACAGTCGCATTTTTAGAATACAGCTTTGCTGTTCACCAAAATATTATAAAAACTGAATGTTTCAAATTAATATCAAACAAGAGCAGAAAAAAAGAAAACATTCAGTGCCCAGGAAATCACATTAGGGATTGCAGTGAGATGATGCCAGGTGGTTGTCAGAATAGCAGAACAATTTAGTGTAGTCGTATATACACCGTGCAGACTGAGCTCCAGGGGGGGAAAAATCACAGGACTTCAAAGAAAATGGAACAAAACTCTAACCAAATCACCTTAGTCTCCTGTGTACACACACAAAGGATAAAACTATGGCATGCAGATTTCTAAAATGACTTAGAAGTCTAGTCCTGTTTCGTTTCAACAAAACAAAAGGTGCTCATCGTTCCTGAGCTCAGACAGCAGTCCCTGCAGCTGACTTGGCTGGCTGCTTGCCAAAGAATTAGAAAATGTGTTTGCGTAGATAACAGGGACACCAAATGTTTGCCCTCTTCTTTTGCTTGTCACTTGCTTGGCATCAGGGTGAAATGATACAAAAGAATCACTTCACTTTTGAAAGTACAATTGAAGTCATCCTCTGACACAAACAGTGCTCTCTGGTTTGAAACCCTCAGGCAGGATCAGGACTTAGGGCTTAAGCTAGATCCACGAGGTGCAGATGTGTTTAGACACGCTGAACTGTAGGCAAACCAAACGCTTGGCACGGGGAAAAAAAGAAGAAAAAGCTGTTCAATTCTATGTTGTGTTCCTTCTTGTGGAAAACATAGGTCCTAACAAAAGCTATTCTTCCCTTGCAACAGAATTAAATTAGTTTATTGAATGTGTAAGTCCTCACATTTCCATATTTAGCAGAGCTTACTATGTAAATATTTTCCATTTTAAAACCGGATTGTAGAAGGATCAACACGGTTCATTTTAACAAAAGCACTTAATTAATAGCTTATGCTACTACAGGTCTTTGTTCTGTGGAATGTTATGGAATCCGTTGTATCTTAGAGCCACACTGGCAATAACAATGATTTATTTTTATTATTTTTCTTCTTGTACTTTTTTTAACTATTGTGGTAGAAACAATGAATATGCTAACTGAAAATGATCACTGAAAGTGTGTCAACTGATATTTTATGATTGTTGTATACATTAGTAAACATCTGAATAGTGGACTTCATCTCAAAATGTAGTTGTAGATATTGTTCTAATTAAAAACGAGGACCAAATAATTTTCACAATCTAATAGCATCAATTTGGCTTACCCAGTAACTGTTTTGGCGCTTATCTGTTTAACCTTTAACCATGTACTCACATAAATTCACTCATTTTACAGGAATGACTGCATTAAATTCATTACCATCCATCCATTGACAACGTAGGTTTTAGCTTTAACAAACCTTGACAGGTTTGACAGGACTGGTCACAGGGTGGTCTGGGCAAATTTCCGACGGGCCGGTCCATTCCGAGTGCCAGTCTGTGTTTGGAAATAGCAAATAATTGAATTTGCTTGAATTTGGGACGGTGTGTTAACAAATACATGGGCCGATTTTTTTGTCCCAGTCTGTCACTGGTTATCGTTCATCTAAATGGATTAGCAGTGATTACTGTTGTATCTTCTATCTACATTTTACAGATGACATTTTAGTTGCTTAGCAGACGCTTTTATCCAAAGTAACTTACACAATTTCTACATTCATCCACTTATATAGCTGGATATATTTACTGAAGCAATTCAGATTAAGTACCTGCTCAAGGGTGCAACAGCTGGGGTGGGACAACCTTTTGGTTACAAGCCTGTCACCTCAACCACTACCTATCTCTATTCTTACTGTTAAGAATGGAAAGTATATCAACAGCTAGGCCTACATAGAACTCCGCAGATAATCAGTGCTAGTCTGTGGCTCCCAAGTAACTTGAAAGATCTAGCAATTAGACAGAGGGGTAAACAAACCAAAGAAGGCAAGCCCATTACAGACACTTAAGATGCTGTGTGCCATATTTAAGTAAGTATAATCTCCAAAATCCTGTACTGATTACATGATTACATGTTGCTCTACTGGATGATCAGGGAATGTCATCATGGTGCATCCACTCCTATACCAAGAAAAGGCTTGCAAAAACGATTAAAACACTTTAAAAACATATTTAAACATATTTATTGAAAACTGAAAAGCATTGCATTCATTCGGATTTTCTAATTGTATTGTCTATGGAGACAATACATAGCCATTAATTTTTTTTTAATCATAACTTTAGACTTTGTGGTAAGAATGCTTGATGCTCCCTAATTGGGAAAGGCAGAGAGGCTTATGAGCAATTGATACATGATAAGAGTTCTGCTTGCAAGGAGGGAAGATCCTTGAAGTGTCTTCATCATCACTCCTCCTGTTCCCCTGCTCAATGTATCCCAATCTATTATTAGTCCTGTGCTGAAGCTCGGTTGCGTCTTGAATGGAAAATAATAAATATGTAGTGCTAAGATTTCTTTTTTCTTCTTCTTTTAAAAATGTATCTTTAGTGGGGTTCTGGGTTTACTCTAACAGATGACAGGAGCATTGAAGCTCATTGCACATTATAAATGGCAGCTGCTATTGCTGACATTTTCCATATTGATAAAGGGGGGCCATGCAAATCAAATAAAAACCGTAATGTACAGAGAAGAAAGTCATACGCATTGATGAAATCCATCCCTACTACAGATGAAAACCTACCAGGCAATTAAAAATAGTGAGGGTTCGGACATTTGCTGCTGAGTAGTTAATGAGATACTGTGCTTTGAAGGGAGAAAAATATATATTTTTTTGTGGAGCACAAAAATAAAAATTCCAGTAGCTTCGTGAATTAACAAATATATATATATATATATTTTTTTTAAACATTGGTATTTATTTCTGTCCAAAAAATGTATCTCTGTGCAGCATGAAAAAAACTACTCACTTTGAACTAAGGTATTGGGTTCATTTTTAAATCAATTGTATCTATTCAATGATTAGTTTGTATAGTGATTAATTTAACACAGTTGTGGCTTATGCTAAAGAATTGTGCTCATTGCAAGGCAAGAGGTCGTCGAAAGAGTGCTGAAAAATCCTACTCAAGTAAATGTAAAAAGTAGCTAATTTAAAAACTTTAAATTTACTTTTTAAGTCCACTAAGCAAAAACTAACACTAATATTAAAAGAGAAGGAGAGGCAATAACGCTGCTGAAGCTAAATTTCTTTATTACATAGCTACACGGTTTCCCGCCTCTATTTAATTAAAAGGTTGGGTTTTTATTATTATTTTTGGGCAAAATAATTACATTTAAATTATTTATGTATGCATAAATGGAAGAGATTATATTCTATTGATAAAAACTTGTGCAAAAACAAAAGGGGGTACAGACAGCAATAGATATGGGTGGTGTGAGGCACTCAGACACCGCACATTGAGATCCACACAAAGGGACAGATGGTTAGGCAACACTGGTGGAGCCAAAGGGTAATGCAAAGCGAGGGGTGAAGCTGGCAATTTAGGGGCCTGTAACATTGCACTCCATACTAAGCTCCATGTTTGCTAGCTAGCTAATTTAATGTTTCAAATTAATGTTTGTCTCCTTTTGCATTTACTTTGATTACATTTCGAGTGAATTTGGGGCAAGCTGTTCCAAAGTTATCCATCACTTGATAATATCCCATGTTGTCAGTAGTATTCCATATGGAAAATATGTTCAAACCAACTGTATTGCTGCATAGGAAAGTTATGCATTACACAGGGTGGCACAGTTGGCTTGCCGTTCAGAATTGGTGTATTAAAGTTCCACGATCCTGGGTTCAAATACGGCATTAACGGCGCTTGAAAGTTCCCCCCTTGCCCGCGTGGATTTCCCTCCCATGCTGTGCCTGTTCCCTGCCCTGGCTGTACCCTGCCTAACACTGGTAACTTGGGTAGGTGGCTATGGAAAAGGGATGAATGAGTTTACATTACATACTCAAATGTCCTAGCATTGATATTAACCATTGATGGCAGTAGTACCGTTTTAGAACATACACAATTATTATTATTTATTTTTTTCAAAGTTCATATAAATCATCTTGTATTCATAGCAATGTTGGTGATACAAAAATTGTATACAATAGCGATTTTGAAACCACTGGTGTAACCGTGAGTTCACTCCTGGTTGACCATGATGCGTTCAGAAGGTGAAACCACAGGAGGCTAGTGGGGTTAGTTGTTTTCTTCTGCTGTAGGATAAAGGATATACTATAATGTAGACATAAGTATAAAGACCTTCTTGATCTGCAAATCTACATGGTAAATTTACTATTAAAAATTTTAAAATATATATGCAAGGAATGAATTAAGTGTATATTAAACCAAAACTTGCATTTTGAATGGGACTAATGCATGATAATGGACAAAAGAGTATTGAAAAGATTTTTTAAAAAAAGAAAAAAACATGAATGCCATTTAATTCCTGCTTCCTCTTGCACTGGCATGAAGTTCAAAGCAAAGTAGTTAAATTGCAAATGAACTTGGATGAGATCTGAAATAAGATTAAGCAAACTGGGTGTGAATTGGATCATTAGCTTCAAGACTGAAAGATTCACCTATTGATAGTCCATCTGTGGGAGACATTGGTACTGACAGAACAAATACAATATTGTCTGCTGCAGAACTCCAAAGATCAGAATCATTTCTTTGTGAGCTGAAGGATTTTCCCACCTAATTTATTTTAATAGGCATCTGTACTTTATCGCAATATATTCTAAATTTATTTTTATACCCCCCCCCCCCCCCACTTTCAAATGAATATAAAACTAATAAAACATCTAAATAGAAATCATAATATAAAAATTAGTAGTTTAAAACATTTTTTTTTTTTTACTTCTACCGGTGCCTCAACACAAATACATGCAAAATATTTGCATAATACTTCTTTATATTAGATTTTTTTTTAAATAATCTTACTGGTAAGAATTTTAACTTGACCTTACACTGTTCTTGACACGAAAAAAAGCTTTTTCTGAAATAAATCTTTAAATAAAAAGGTATGAAAGTTTAACATTCTCTGTCAGTCTGATTATTTTTGCATGAGTGTTTGGAGTTTTTTAGGTCACTCCAAGACAAATACACTAGTGACATCCTTTTCTCACTCACCACTCTGCGCATCAGCTCTGACCTAAAACGTGACTCATACTTAGGTCACCTCAGTATTCTTGGAAACTCTGTTGACATCAAGGTAAAGGGGGAATAAAGACTTTCTGGGTAAAACACGATTTAAAACTAAAAGCCTTAACAGTTCACTGGATTTTAAACCTTTTCTCTGCATGGAATGCACAGGATATTTTTATGAGCAGTTGGGCAGCCTTTTGTTTCTGCAACCTGAAAAGAACGTCAAGGCAGGCTACAAATCTGCGATGTGTGAGAAGTAATCTTAATAGTTAAATTATCTAAGGCAATAGTTGTGATGTGCGGTTTAAAACTATAAACATAGACAGCTTCGATGATCAACTGGGGAGAAATGGATAAAAGTTACTGTTGTGGCTATTACTATCTTCCGTCTTTTGCATAAGCATTCTTGGCTTCTTTAAAACAAGTGGTGTCTTTGTGGACCATAGGGTCAGCTGGTTCTTCTCACAATTAGGAACTGGTGAGATAATTTCTAATCCAAATGAAGAAGCCAAGTCATCATTAACAGAAATAAACTGAAACCAGCTACGGCCTGCAAGGACTGGACGCTGCTTTAAAACATAACCAATTATTTATTTTAAAAGTGGCTTCAAATCCAGTTGCTTTAATGTTTTTCTACCCCCCAAAACAATAACAGTAATTATAAATAATATACTAAAGAAATAAATGTCCCCATATCTCAGCGTTATGTTTTGCAAGTTATTATGAACCTCATTATTACAAAAAAAAGGTGTTTGTAATAAAATCATTACAATCTCCTGTTGCCTTCATTTTCTATTGCAATGTAAACTAATTTAGACAGCACTCTGGAATCTGAAGAAAATTATGGAATATTGTGATTAAACCATTACAACAAAATGGGTGATTAATTGTCTTGGCTCATGGCTTGCACAATTATGTGTCCAAGTCTAAGACCTGAAAAAATAGGATGCTAAACATGAAAATCTTGTAACTACTGAGACTTTTATAGCTGCACAGTGAAGATTCAACTTTATTCCCAAAAACTTCAAACAAACAATAATCTGAATGCAGGTACTTGTGAATGAACATAAATTAATTTTGCAGCTCATTTCATCTTGGTAGTATAAAGAGAATGAGATAGTAATCAAGGAAGGAAAATGTGTTCTTTGTAAGCAGTTCCAAAGGCCTTGCTGTTACTTTTAAACTTTATTCATGGCATAAATGAATAAAATAAAAAATAAAACCTTGGTAAGGTGGTTTTGTAACCAATTTGAACAAGTCTAAAGGTCACATGCATTATGCCGGCGCTCTGGATGTCAAATCTCAAGCCTTGTCATATGCATTGACCTGTAAAATATCATGCTGGCAATGATCATGCTCGGTAAAATTACGGAAATCCTAGAAATGCCACTATTTTCCTCTCTCTGGCATGTTTTTAAAACATGAATAATGACAAGAGGCAACTTCTGTGCTTCTCTGTATGACACTCAGCTTGCATCCAGCCAAGGGTTGACCAGTCTCTGCTTCTCTAATGACCTCGGCAGACTTAAGATCAACCTGTGAGGTGAAATTAAAACTAGCAGATGCTGTATCAATTTCACCCCCTGCTAAAGCATAACAAATCATTACTTAGAAATATTTTTACTTGAGATGTTCTTGTTCATTCTAGGTAAGATACCATTGGTCACGAAGGTGGTTACATGGTTAGGCTTACTAGAGCCATTATTTTAATACCGATAAGAAGACATTTAGTCTTTAGAGAAAGTAAACAGTCCTTTCTTTAAGACAATTAAAGAGATGACATTAAAGTTCTTCATTTGTTTATTTTGCTTAACCGTACATGCTGCTGATTTTTTAATACATACTTGTTGCTGTTTTTACACTTGAAGAACTGAAATTTGTGTAACAGTTCTCTCCATATTTACACATTTTACAAAGGCTCCTAGCAATCTTCCTGATCTTCCTTGTTAGCTTGCCAGTTTACTGCAAACTTTCAAATGAAAAAGTGGTGCGGTTAAGAACAAAGTTTTAACAACACTCTTTCTATTTAAAGAATATTTTCTTCTGAGACTGCACCTTGCCCCAATAAAAATATAGAGACATATGACTTTTTTATCATATCAAATGATACATTGAGACAAATTATTTTGTACTTGCTGACCTACTGTATACTTTTAATAAATACAATTTAGTACAGATTTACACATTAAAGGCTGTAATTGGCTGTAAGGTGAATCTACTAAATACTGACTTGAAGGGGGTGAATACTTATGCAACCAAATTATGGTGTGTTTAATATTTGTTATAAATTTAGACTAATTGGTAGAAATGTATTTTGACTTTTCTGATGATCATTGTCAAAAATGCTAAATGAAGTTCACTATGACTCAATATTTAAAACAAATAAAATATAAAAGAATCCAAGGGGGTTGAATAGTTTTTATAGGCACTGTAATTCTTTTAAAACAACTGCTTAACAATTAACTTAACTACAATTAACAAAAAATATTATATTGCAAGCCTGTGAATTTGCCGGTCATTGTGGAAAAGTTTGCATGTATTTTAAATATTAACACTCCAATAAAAGGCTAACTCCAGTACCCAGACTAAATAATTCTAAAGAAATTTGGTATATGACTGGTATCACTTAAAGAAATGCAATTCTTTTGAATAATGTAATTTGTGAAAAGGCAGATCTGCTTTCACTGTTTAAGGTCACAGTATCCATTAAAATGAAAAGCTTGACTTTGAAAATATTTTCAGTCATCTGTAGTCTCCTGACCTTTCTCAAAAGTCAGCGTCTGTCTGCCATTTTGGTTTTACCACAAACTGGGCATTCTATAAAAATATGCTAAACATCTCTAAGGTCCAAATCCTAATAAAACCATGAACTGAATTTACATAGAATATGTGTACTCCAGAGAACAATGTAACTCAAAGGCAATTTATAATTGATTATACTAACATAACCAAGGGAGTCCCCTGCAATTTATTTTAAAAAGTAAGCACCACACAAAAACCATAGATATCTTAAACGTAGAAATGATTTGCAATCTCCGAAAGGACCCATTTGTAAAAAATTGGAACATTATTGCGCCCCTTACTTTGTAAATGTATCATAGAGGTGCATTAGTACTCCCTATGAGGGAGTGTCTGCAGTGGCACGGTTCTTTTGTTCTCTGAGAAGTCTCTGGGCTTGCAGCCAGGAAGGAATTAAACTTGTGTGATGGTGGTTTATTATACATCGTTATCTACTTGCCTCGCTTACATGTACGATTCAAATGCTAATACAAAATGGCCACCTTGAAAAAACACTTGATGTGAATTTATAGTTGCATTAAGCAGGTCAGCCTCTAACATTTTAAAAATAGCTTATTTAATCTTTTCTAACCTGGGAAATAACCACATACAGAATGTTGGTCCTCTGTGGGGGAAAATTTCACATTAGAGCATATACCTCACAATGTTAATTAGATAAAATAACGGTTTTGATTAGTTGGAGATTAATTTTTTTTCTTCTGTTCTTATTACATTGTGAATGTGTGTTGTTGATTTGCACAGGTGATATAGCTGTCCTGCTAAGAGTGACATGACTTTTAGTTAGGAACAATTGCTATTCATATTTTAGAAAGTGTTTGTTTAGCCCTTGACTCGGCCATTTGTGTTATTTTCAATGACTGCATGGATATGTAAAGTAGCCTTTGCACATTACCTTAAGGTAAGTTTTTATTTTCTTAGTTCTTATATTGTTTTTTTGTTAATCGTTTTAACAGGATTATAAAAACGGCTATAAAACTATGAAAAACACCTGGGTCAATGGGGGGCACCAAGTATTTTGAAAGCAAGGGCATCCACACAGGTGTGTCCCATTGGTTAAGCAACAAAACATCCCAGCATTCATAGGGTCACGTATAATAACATATTCATAGGGTCATCTGGTTGCTTCTTATTATAGCAAGCATGACTATAAGAAGAGACCTTAGTGGCTTTTATAGAGGGGTGATTGTTTGGGTGTTTTTGACAGGAGATTCAATGGACAGGACAACTGATTGCTGGTGTTGCTAACGTCAATCAAAGGTTTTTTAATCAAAAACAGTCCTACGAGTAAACCAAAGTCGGGTTGCCGTGCACAAACTCTTCACACCTGGCAATGAATCTCAAACACTTCTCGTAACTCAACGTTCCAGACCAGATCTTTTATTGTATTTCACAAGTGCAGTAGCTACAGACACAAAATAAATGCCATCGGAGTTACCCCTCACGCGTTCCCTATGTCAAATATTATAATTTCCACTTCTAAATCTAATGATGAGAACAACATATTTTCACACGATGCTGGATTTAAAAAAAAGTGTTATTTCTGGTGTACACAAACAAAAAAAATCTACAAAAAAAACAAAACAAAAAAAACTCCTGTCTAACAAAAAACATTAAAACCTTCATGTTGTTCACACTTGGGGCTGCTGCAAAGGGATTTTACGTACAAAAGGGCGCGCAGTACAATTTTCAAAAATAAACATTAATGTAAAACTCCAAAATGGGTGTTCTTAAAATACTCCAAGGAGGGAATGTTTTCTTGGCACTAGATTAGACGATAAACAATGCACTAACATCATCCAGGAACCCTAACACTTCATCACTTGCCTGGCACTCTTAACAGGTTCTAGTGCTGCAATGCAAAGCTCAGAAAAATTGAATTATTAAAAGTCAAGTTTATCAGATTAAGGGTGGGATGAAATCAAAGTCCCGTTGTGCACGCGATAGAGAAAACTGTGGTAAAATTTGCCACTTTTTTATCACAATTTATTCATCCTGGAACCAAACATAACTTTTCTCAGCCTGCGATGTGGTGCAGGTGCAGATACTGCGTGTCTTGAAAGCAAACGTAGGAGAGCACAAGACAGCAATCACAGCTTACGTTCCCAAGGAGCCAGAAAACCGACAGGTCTTCTTGCAAAATCAGAGTAAAAGGTAAGCAACAAAGGTTGTCAACAATTCTAACCTTGGTGTGCGTATGTAAACAATTACCGTACTAGTTGTTGGAAGTACAGCCCCGTTTCCAAAAAAAGTTGGGACGCTGCATAAAATGCAAATAAAAACCGAACGCAATGATGTGCAAATCATTTCATTCCTATATTTAATTGAAAATAGTTCAAAATACAACATATAAAATGTTGACCCTGAGAAATGTTATTGTTTCTGGAATAATACATGCCCCTTTCGAATTTGATGCCTGCAACACGTTTGAAAAAAGTTGGGACAGGGGCGTGTTTACCACTGCGTTGCATTACCTCTTCTTTTAACAATGCTCTGTAAGCATTTGGAAACTGAGGCGACCAATTGCTGTAGTTTTGAAAGTGAAATGTTTTCCCATTCTTGCTTGATATAGGATTTCAGCTGCTCAACAGTCTCCTTTGTCGTATTTTTCGTTTCATAATGCGCCAAATGTTTTCAATGGGTGGCAGGTCTGGACTGCAGGCAGGCCAGTTTAGCACCCAGACTCTCTTACTACGGAGCCATGCTGTTGTAATACGTGCAGAAAGGGGTCACGGCATTGTCTTGCTGAAATAAGCAAGGCCTTCCCTGAAAATTACATCATCTGGATGGCAGAATATGTTGCTCCAAACCCTGTATATATTGTTCAGCATGAATGGTGCCTTCACAGAAGTGAAAGTCACCCATGCCATGTGCACTAATGCACCCCCATACCATCACGAATGCTGTGTTCTGATAACAGGACGGATGGTCCCTCTCCTCTTTAGCCCAGAGGACTAAAATAATTCCAAATTTTGATTCGTCAGACCACAGGACAGTTTTCCACTTCGCCTCAGTCCATCTTAAATGAACTCGGGGCCCAGAGAAGGCGGCTGCGTTTCTGGATCTTGTTTATTTGTGGTTACTTCTTTGCATGGTAGAGTTTTAACTTGCATTTGTGGATGCAGTGATGAACTGTGTTCACAGACAATGGTTTTCCAATGTGTTCCTGAGCCCATGGAGTGATTTCCACTACAGAATCGTGTCTGTTTTAAATGCAGTGCCACTTGAGGGACCGAAGATCACGGCCATCCAATATTGGTTTCCAGCCTTGTGCCTTGCGTACAGAGATTTCTCAAGATTCTCTGAATTCTCTGATATTATGTACCGTAGATGATGAGATCCCCAACAGCGTTGCAATTTTACACTGAGAAACGTTATTCTTAAATGGTTGCACTCTGTCTTACACAGAGTGGTGAACCCCTCCCCATCTTTACTTCTGAAAGACTCATCCTCTCTAGGATGCTCTTTTTATAACCAATCATGTTACTGACCTGTTGCCAATTAACCTAATTAACTGTGAGATGTTCCACCAGGTTTTTTTTGTTTTTTTTAGCATTACACAACTTTTCCAGTCTTTGGTTCCCCCGTCCCAGCTTTTTTGAAACGTGTTGCTGGCATCAAAGAGGGCATGTATTTTTCAGGAAACAATAAAATTTCAATAAAAAAATAGGATTAAATGATTAGCACATCATTGCATTCTGTTTTTATTAGCATTTTACGCAGCGTCCCAACTTTTTGGGAAACGGGGTTGTAATATTAAGGAGTTAAATGTTGTTTTGTTGATTGTTCAGTTTGCATGTTCGAAAATATTTGGCTAGGCTGTTAGATGGAATAGGCTGTTTTATAGAAACTAATATTTTGTAAAGTGTATATATATCTATATTCAAGACGTAGGTTGGAGAAAAACATATGAATGGCATTGTTTTTTACACAGCTGCATTTCCACAAAATTACAAACCACCACTGTATGTTCTAAAAGCCATAGGTAATATGCTTGTACTTTAGTATGCCGAGTTAAGCATGCATTCCAAACACATCAAAGCAGTGAAATAGATTTGTATCAGATCACATCCTCACCAATTACCAGTCTATTAAAGGAGACTAAATTTAAATGTACTAATTTGTAAAAATAAAAACAGGGAACATGAAACAACGGTGTACGGGGAAAATACATTTGCACACACACACACACACACACTCTCTCACACACACACACACACACACACACAATGTTCAGTACAATTGTTGAAAATTCTCACTCCAAGGGCGAGAGGTATAGCCACAAGGAAGTTCCCATACTCTGCCAGAGACTGAGAAGTATGACACTGTGAGCTCAGGCACCACCAGCGCAGACGGCAGGCCACGAGCCTCCTCATCATCACCCACATCCCTTCACTGTGTATTTGTTTAATGACAGGAAGATAAATGATTCTTTCTTACCTCCACAAGGAGCTTTCTGTGACACTCCCCAGGTTAAAGTCAAAAAGCTTGGTCAAGATAAGGATCACCTGGGGAGGGGGGAAACAATATGTAAGGTGAATATTGTGGTAAAGATACTGCACTGCAAAAACCAGAGCTGACATGTAGAGAATATAAACCAAAAACAGAATCCGAGTACAAGATAAAAGAAAATTGATAAGAACAAGAGCGTCAGTCAAATTCTAGAAGACAACCCAAAATATCATAGCAATGAAAACAATACAAAAAAAGCCAGCAGAAAAAGAGACAGGCATGTTAAAAGATGAAGGAAAGCCAATTAAAAAGCTGTGACAGATTAGCTTTTCTGTTGATGAACAAACGTTGCAAGCCTTCAGCCCATGATGAAAAGCAGAGGAGGGGTCATTTGAAAGATCATCCCCGCATTGAAATGAGAAACCGTGACCACCAGAGTACAATGGTGGAATGGGAGTTGGAAAGTGTGCTGGGGTCGTGGGTGAATAATGGGACAGGGCCTCCTCTGAACTATATCAAAACTAAGTTTAACGCATAAATGTACAAGCCTTGACCAATAATTATGAAGTCAATAAAAATGTCCTCAGCCTCTCCTGTACTCTGAAATAGAAGCGTTTGCATTTAAGCATGAAAACTATTTGTTAATTATCTCAAATGCAAACAGCTTCTCAACTACAGCAGTATAAGAAATCATAACTGTAGTGTCCATTGTAGGTCACACTCTGGCATACGCAATACTTGCATCAGAATCAGCCAAGCTGGTGTCACCAGCAATAAATACATTGTCAGACTCAGATATATCCTTGTGACTAGATAGCAGCCACTGGGAGTTGTCTGACAAAGTCAGACATGCCTCACCAATAAGTTTAGAGGGCAGTTTATATTATCTTATTTATCTATCTTACTTTGGAGAGTGGTGTCTTCAGGATAATTACGAAGGCAAAAATTGACATTGACCTGGAAGGATTCCAAATAAGTTCCAATTATATATATATAATATTTTTTGTTGTTTTAGAGTTCTCCAATAAAACAAAACATTATTTTAAACATTGTAATTGGTGACATCGTAGAACACAATTTATAGATTAATTCAAATTTATTTTGCAGATCATATTGCATATGCATAGCACATATATTTTATATATATTTTCCTTTTAATAAGCAACAAATGAATGATACTTAGTAATATGAGCCTAAAAACAGTAGATAGAGGAATAGTCCTCTGCAAATTAATACAATAAGATGTTTGAAGATCTGCAACCATAACCATCTTTTTAAAGTAATCAGAAAAATCAGTTTAATTATATGTTTTATAAATTGACCTATTTAAATTTAAATTGAATATTTAAATCTGGCACTGATATTGTTCATAACATTATACACATTATCAAGCATCAGAAGGTGATGTTTTATCTTTCCATAATTTTAAGGGATCTTTGGTTTAGTGCAGGTCTCCCCCGTGTAATTAAACAGTATTCATTCACTTTCATTCAAGTGCTATATCAGATTGTTTCATTTTCTTTGTTGGCTGTGACATTTATTTCTGTGTAAAGTAACCCAATCATTTTTTCAACCTGGCTAGAGGTGAATTTTCTTGCCCCTGAATAAAGAAATCAGCTCCAATAGATTCAGTACGTTTACCTTCTAGCTGACCCCCGCTAGCTTAACGACCTGCTCAGGATGCCTCTAAACTACTCTGGCTCCCTCGATAAGTCCTTCACTGAACACAGCGGAGCTCCAGCCATAGCCCCGTACTTGCACAACAGAGAACAGGCATTTTGGGCCAAGGGAGATTGCTGTGTCACGGAGGGCGGCGGAGGCCAATGAAATGCATAGATAAGCACTTGCCTCTGGTCTAGGAGGTCGTGGGTTATCTGACAAGACTGCTTGGTCTCCTCAGCTAAGGGAAGTAAAAGCCAGGAGTGTGCTTCCCCTTTGTGGAATTTTAAATTGTAAATCCATATTGAAAGGCTGGGGCTCCAGCTCAAGCGCAAAGAATACATTTATCTGTTTGTGCATACAGAATGTGTAGAGAGTTTAAAGGATTACATGTAGGGCACTTTTTCAGAATATAATTATTGTTTTGAGATTCCCTGCATACATTCTTGTGCTTTCTGTGTTGCTTGCTCAAGTTAAGCACATTATTCGTTTGATGTATTAAAGTTAATGATACAAACATAAGTTAACACAAAGTTATATTAAAAAATCCACATTGTTAATTTAAAAAAATTAATGTTCAGATCTCCAGATAATCCCAAAAATGTCAGCCATGCTCGACTATTATATTTTTTTTCTCTAATTAACAAAGCCAAAACTAAAATAAGTTAGCGCTACGTCCACAAAGACCAATTTAATGTACTCCATTTTTAATGCTGATGTTGCCTTCTGCCTTTAATGACCAAACTAATGACCGGTTTGGAAAACAAATGTATGCCTCTTCCAAGCTTCCGCAGTTTAATTATACTATATTACAGGCAGAGCCAATGATATGAATGCAAACCTGGTGACAAGAATATTAAATTAGCCATGCATAAAAATGGAGAACAAAGGGTGATCCTCCAAGACAAATAAACTGAAAACCCAGTCAAATGTTATTTTTTTTAGGTACAAATTGACACCACTGAAAATAACAAGAGATTGCAAGCATCTGAAGACCTACAGACTCATGGAATTGACGATTATTATTTTTGTCAAATTGTTCCAGCATTCCTTTATGGAGGTGTATTTGTCCAAACTTGAGTTTGAACAACTACATCTTCATCAAGGCCGATGCATCTGCACTGCTTAAGTGAACAGCTTAATTCCCACTTGCTGTATTCATTTAGCCCTGAATTAATTAAATTATCAGTAAGAATAGGTTATTTAGATTTATTGTTAAATGCATTTCAGGACATCTTCAATTGGGTTGCAGATACCTCAAATTGCATTTGAGATTTCTCCAATTGATATTCTGTCTAATTTGAGGTTATATGATATTTATGCATTTATGATATCTGAAATGCATTTAAAATATTTTAAGTTAAACAGGAAGGCAGTTTTTAGATATCTAAAAATTACTTCCTGTGAAAATGCAGTAAGTTTGAATGAACGTCTGATATCCCAAAAAGGACAGGAAATCTAGATTAGATCTAGATTAATTGAGTTGATTCAATTCAAAGCCCTGTTTGCAGATATCTTGAATTGAACTAGAGATATCTGAAATGCAATTTGAGATCCTGGACTGGTCCATTCAAAACATACCATATTTTCACATTTTAAGATATCTAAATTACAATTTGGCTTGCTAAATAAGACAATAACTGTAATTATAATACATTTTAAGATCAGCTATTCAGAGGTATAATGGATTCGTGTCTTTTAGCAAAAGTCATATGCTTTCAGCATTGCAACATTTACTTCTGCAAAAACACTCTTCTACCATTGGAATTACAAGCCTACAACAATTACCATAATGTCAAGCTTCAGTGTCAGTTTTAAATAATCCAACAGGCATAAAAGTCAAAAGAGAACAATAAATCTGAATTCATTATAGGCTAACATCATGTATTGGAAAATGGCAACTGAAAGAAAACAAATCTCTGCATGTTCATGGCAGAATGAGCTTTAGGATTGTAAAGATAGTGAAATTTGTGCAATTACATTTGTTTGCACTTTTAGTACTCATCCATGGCTTGTGTTTGCAAAACCTTACTATAAGGGTTTAGACGCCAAGCATAAAGAACCCAAGTGGGGTGTGTTAATAGGCATATCCAAAACATGATTCCGGAGGCAGGCAAAGGGTCAAACAGGACAATCCAGAAATCCCAAGAATCGATACACAAGCAGTAAACACAAGCAGTAAGCACCAGCAGAGCCACAGTAGGTCCATGTTCTCAAAACCCGCTCAGAGCAGTTACTGACACCAGCAAACAAGACCTTGCAATGGATGAGTAAAACAAAGGAGTATAAATACAAGGCACTACTAAACAGCGTTAACTAGGGACGGGTGTGAACAATCAAAGGGACCAATCAACTCAATTAGCATGGTGCACATAGAATAACTAGGGGAGACTAAACTAAAACTCAGGGGACAGCGACCTCTGGAGACGGACTGGGGAAATATCTGGCGATTGCATGATACTCCGCAATTTCGATCAGTTATGTCTTAAGCATGGCTCATGTTTCTTTTGAAAACCTTGCCACTTGCCTTATGAGTAAAACATATTTTAAAAATGCAGATGCAGCAATTCAATGGTTACTTTACAGGAATTCAATCATTGTCCAGCGTCCCCTGCATAAACGTGGTCAAAGTCCATGACATACCTTGCCAACCACCGATTTTTTTCACAGAAGAATTTTTGCCCTAAGTCATTCATGCATCAACCACTGATTGGTGCCTAAATTTATAGCCTCTTTGGATGCAAATTACCTTTGTAGTTCACAGGCTGACTGTAAACATAATAGAGATAGAGATAACACTAAATGAGGTTGTCGTATATAAAATTTGACGAGTTATTACTTAAAAAGAATATTTTGGCCACCACCCATCAGAAACCAATGACTGTTTAAGCAAACTGGACAAGAGCCCATAGTCAACTTGGAGAAAACAAATAGGGGAAGGCATTCAAGGCAATGGAACCAAGATGGCAAATGGTCTAAACTGGAAATAGTCTGGCCCTGCCTTTTGCACCTGGAGGCATAGAAATGAAAAGTAAGATAACAATTTTAAAGATAAAAAAATATATATAATCTTTGTCAATTTAATCAACTGTCAATTTAATAAAACCAGACAAATAAGGGACTTGGACACTTAGTCATGTTCAAATGTAAAGTAAGATAGGAGGTACTGCATTACAGTAACATTTACAAAATGTGCAAAAGAGGCCTTTTAAAATGAACATCGCTACACTTGAACATAGAGATAAACCCCAATCCATAGTTGAATCCCCCGAGAACTACTTCGCTAATGGGCTCTCTACCTGATTTTACATTGATATTCCATATGCCCCTCAGTATGCTTAAACATATCATCTCTTGCTCCAAGCAAATCATCGTAATGCTCTATAGGCTCCGTTCTTCCATTCATGGCTTTGGCCCAGAAGACTTAAACAAGAAGTTTGAACTAAATGTTAACCACCCAGCTGTGACCATGCTTGCTTGTTCTTCCCATCACTCTTTCTAATGATGTATTGCCGCTTTGATTCCCAGAGGAACCACTCAGGGTTGCCCTGCTTTACTGTGGGCTAATGCCCAGATGGTCTTCTCACCTGCAGTCTGCTGTGTCATGTTCCCTGTTGTCCGTGTTACTTTTATAACGATGATCCCTGCTGTATAATACCTCATCTACTTTACTTTTTCCTGTTGTATTTTCTTTACTCAAAAATCATGAGACATGGAAAAGAAAACCTACAGACATTCTTCCAAGATTCAGTGTGTTTCATGTTTTAAATATTAGCACAATTAACCCACAAGTCTCACTGAGTTTCATCCCCAGATAATTAAATACAAATGGCAAACTATTGGACTGAATATTAATGACTAATGCTGAATTTAATTTTCCCTACACATAAATTAAAGCGCTTTTTAAAAAAAAATAGAAAGCAGAGATTGGTCAAGGATGACTATTGCATTGAAGTCTTAAAGGAGATATGTAAATGCGGATGTGTTTTTGCCATTGCATCTTAGCAATAATTATTTGGTATTTTTGAGCTGAGCAATTTGTAATACTATTTAAAACTTTAGCCAACATCAGTGGTAAATGGGGAATTGTTTTCATCATCTATTTTTTCTTCTATTTTTTCAGGCATATTTATTATTTTGTCCCTTGTTAATGCCACCACGTTGCTTTAATAAACTAACAGCTATTGGTTTAATGATTCTCAAAGACTGCAAACATACAAGTCAAATTTCTGTTGAAAGAAAGAAGCTGACAGACGAGCTTCACCATGTCTCTAATTATGCTCCGTGACAACCATAATTTTAGCCATGGTACCACCGAATAAACACTATTGGCTAACATGGTATATAAATCCTGTATTGATTATTATTTTTAATTATTGTAATTAACGGATAGTACCATAACTTCCATTGCTTCTAACACCATCATTGACAGGTTCTGTACTGTTACCACCGTGTGCTTTATTGTTGTCATTATCTTTTCATTTCTGTGGTTTATTAAATGCCTGTTTGTCTAATGAAATTTCATGGGTCTACTGATATATATATATTCCAGCTTAGATAGTACTGATGAAATCGACCCTTTCACTGCATGGCAAAGGTTATTCATAGTCTGACTTCTTATGTTATATGTCATACACACGGTGAGGAGACAACTCCAAGGAAACAATTATATTTGCATTTGTATTTGTGCATGTATTGCGAAAAGTTTATTTGTGTGTACATGAAATTGCAAAATCTTAAAGCCTTTCTAAAGTCACTTCCCTTGCCCAGAACCAAGATATAGGTGGTAATTTTGTCAGCTGTTGTGGTGGCCTTACACTTAAATCTATGTGACAATCATAATTTAAGCTAATAAAATGTAATTGTAATAAACCTGATACTGGATGGCTTTGTAACATACAAAATAATAAATAAAAATATTTTGTGTGGGGGGGGGGGTTTGGATCCACTTGCCCTAACTGGTGAGAGTCAAAAAAGTCTCACAAACACATGCAGGACAGGACGTGCTCGAGCAAGCCAAATGACACCTGCAAAGGATCGAGGTAAATCGCTCAGCAGGTGCTGGGTCTGGAAACAAGCAGGAAACCAAACCAGCAGGAAACAAAGCGTTCCACGGAGAGAGAGTGTAGGCGGAGTACGGAGGAAAGCAAGAGGGTTGACTTGCGTTCTGAGCCAATGTATTTTTGGAAACTTTATTTCAGTTTCTAATTTTGGTTCGCCGTGTTTGAGGCAAACCTGTGAGGGGGACCCTTGAAGGCGGTTCATCTGTTTTCGGAATTGTTCATAGATCTACCTGTGCAAACACCGGCGAAAGGATGTCCCGAACATTTCTGAACCGCGCAGGCGCATCTTGCTACCACCTCTCACAGTAAAAGGATTCTCGGGCAGTCTTCACAGCAGCAGTGTGACTCGAACCACTTCACCTCTGAGTTAGCCAGCCTTCAACTAAAACTGACTGACAAAGAGGTGGAGTCGGTCGAGGCCACAGGAACCTTCAGCTGGTGCAGGAAATCAACGAGAGACTGCTCTGAGAGACACTAATGCACGGTTCTGTTGGCTGAAAACCAATGGGCACTGTTAGAATATCCCGACATATCTGAAGGCAGCAGGCCGAGTCTACTACGGAAGAATGTACAACCTTTCAACTGAATCAGACCAGATGTAAAAGTAGTATGTAAATGGGGGGGGGGGGGGGGGG
>JAOVYW010000037.1:1910263-1943002 GCA_025775045.1 Hiodon tergisus | reverse complement strand
ACAGAGAAGACAGACATAACAATGGAAACGACCTGCCTTTTTTTTTTTAGACGTGTGAATGTCTGTGTGAGCATGCTCACTTGTCAACATGGAAATGTAATCAGAAAGATCATTGGGCTTTCTCGGAAGCAATCCACTGAAGGTCCTTTCAGTGAGCGTAGACCTTGCAAGCGATGAAGAAGGAGAGGAGCGTGTTTGTTTCTTTCTTTCTTTCCGTGACATTTTAAAACTAGCAAGCATGTTTGTCGTTGATCACTGCAACACAATCTAAAATTGTTAGAAAACTTTGAGTATATCTGCAGGCACCACTGCACTAAAGTGGAATATGTAAATATATCAAAGCCACGTGTATTGTTATGCCCCAAATACATCACACAAGAGTTTTTATTTCAAACTAATGAGCCTTTTAACCACTCCAGTGTAAACAATAGAATATGTAGCAACTGGTATTCAACAAATTTATTTAAGTGTTGGCCTGTAACTTTTAGGATACATTTAAGACACCTGTAACAAACAAAAAAAAATAGATGCACTACAATAGGCATTGCATTTATAAAGTAGAATTGGCTCAGGTCATAAAGAAGTTTTTTGAAGTCCGTCAATTTTGATGTGTGGATTCATTACAGATATCTTTTCGTTAGAACATATTGCATAGAGTCTAAGAAGGAGGACTTAGGAACTCCGTTGCTTAGGGCGGGGTTGGCAGTGGGCAAGGCTATCTGGTAAATGGCTCCTATTTTGGAAGACGCGTATCAACGATGGTTCTTGAACCTTCAGTGATAAAAGCTCACACTGGCAAGGTTTTGATTGCGGCTGACTCGCGTATGACATTATAATGTTTCTCATATGGCAGTCTTGGATTGGGCCAGCCGCTCCCTCAATGGCCCTTTGTTTAGAAAAAACGTTTGTTACGCCTGCTCCAATGGCCAGTGCCATAATTGGTGCAATCACAGCATTGACTCTGGCAGGGAACGCCGGAGAGAGGAGACTGCACTCGTTCTCAGATCTGTGTCACCACGCGGGAAACAAAGAACAGTGATCGGTTGCGTGGTTTTGATATTTGTAAATGTAAAAATTTAATCATCTTCATTTGCTGGTGAACCTCTTCTCATCTGGCCCTCGTTATGGGATGAACTGTGCAGGTACTTGTCATGCCGCATGAATCAACAAAGCAATAGTTTCCAATAACCGGGCTGAAATACCAGCTGCAACTCAAATTGTATGGATTGATAGATTCGGTTGTTTTGCATGATGGCCGGTGTAATATGTTTACTTGAGGAGTAATAACTAATGACTAATGTACCACTGCAAGTACAGATGCAAGAGAGGACACAAGTTGTATACAGCCAAACAACTGAATTACAAATATCAATCCCACTTGATTGTGCAACAAGTTATTAATTGTGAACAAAGGTGTTATACAAATCAGATTATGATATAATTCAGGTCAGCAATATCACAGCCATCAAAAACATAATTAAAAAGATCAAGCCTATTTCCTTGCACAACAACTTATTAATTGTAAGAAATAGTGTTACTCAAATCTAGATTGCCATATGATTCTGGGCACCTAGAAAGCACACTTAAGAAGGAACCTGGGTTCCACTCCAAAAAACACTTAATTTGGAAGACAATTTGTCCCATGATATGTCCCATAATGTCTTGCTGATTCTTGCTTATTTATACCTTTCATATATTTTGAGCATATGTAACCTTGAGGGACAGATTTGGCTTATTCAGCCGCCTTAAAACTGTTAGCCCTAGCACAGTTGTAGGGTGCCGAAATAGCAATCGTCCTCTCCCGCCGATTACATATCCCGAACTGCAAACCATGCTGTAGGGGATGCTAGACTGGAGTGATTCACGTGAGGGCAAGTATAAAGTATTAGCTCCACATGGAGGCTGCGGGTGGACTGTAACAGGTGACGTTGTGACACAGGAAACTCATTCAGCTGTCCAATGCAGGGCTCCAGAGATACACACTCGTATCTGCTTGTGATGATTACTTGTTTGGTAACGATCTTTGGAATATGCAGATGCATGAAAGTATGTCCCACCCCTAACCGTCCTCAGGGAAGTGAAGCCTATAAACATATTATAAACCAAACCTCATCAAAAGGAGTAGGAGCAAAATTGGTGGAGTCATTGATTGTGGTGTCCAGATGCATAGATAAAGCACAAACCAGAAGCAAGGTTGGGTTATTCCAAAGGGTAATGAATGTTCTTCAATTGAACCAAAACATAAACGAGAGGTACCTAATTCCCACTGCCAGCATATTTTGTCTAATCTAGCAACACTGGACTCCCTTAGTCTGACCAGCTTGATTCTGGATGATATATGTTAGTAAATGCATTTTAGGCAACCTTTTGCATTTAAAATAGTGATACTCTTGTCTTGTTTTACTGAGCTAACATGGTTTGGTTCAATAATTGCATTCATCAAGAAGCAAAAAAATTTAAGCAAAGCTAGGGAATAAATCAATATAAAGCCTGCAATTATAATGAATTAATCTTTATGGGTGTATTAAGCTGCATTTAAAACATGTGAGCTATACAAAAGAGGGGAACATCTATATCCTGAGTACTAAATCGTTGTCTAAAGAAGTTGGTTTAGATCTTACGTTGGACAATGGAATCAGAAAATAAAGCCCTAACTGCCACTGTTGCCAGGTTGCAGGAGTGGTACAATCCGGAATATATGGTCACAATGAAGAGACTGCCTGCCTAACAAAGGTTTGTGAGCAGAGTGATCTGTTTGTGCAAAGTCGGCAGGTAGGGGGTAGCTGTACCATCAGCCCCCTGGTAGGCTAACCCTTGGGTTTTGTACCAGATGTAGCTGTCATTGGTAGCCAGTGGAGATAGATAATGAAGGGTTTAATATCAACAAATCCGGATTGTTTGTTTTTTAATGTTAATTATTAGGAAAGTAAGTGTTCAATTTGGTTTTTTTTTGGAAATTTTAATTAGGTCCGCACTGATACTAAATACGTTCTTCACACGATTGACAGATGTTTTGGAACATATTACATTCTTTTATGTTTTTAAATAATAGTTACGGAAACCCCTCTCTGCCAAAAAAACAAACAAACTACAGATCTTCTGTTACACATATTTTTCATGTTAATCAATTTTATTAAAAGAGTCATAAAATAATCATATTCAACATTTTCAAAAAATAAAAGACTTAAAGATGCAAAAAGTTGATAGATTATTTGAGCTGCAAAAAGACCGGCATTTATTGCGTTAATAGACCTCGCTACGGCTCCACCTTTTATGTTAATTTCAATGTGGTCTAGAAGCCTGAGGCTGAAATCTTACTGTGAATGGGGATCGAACGGCTTGCGTTAGGCTCATTTAAGGACTGGCTGTATCTCAGTTGAGAGGAAGATAAAGCCTTGGATGTGAAATAATGTCTTCGGAAATGAATTCATCTTCGTAGCAAGCCTTTGGTTACGAAGAGCAATTAGAAGGAACATACCTTGAATCGAGTTATGGGAGGCCAGATAACCAAAAACACCTTGTACGGTGAGAAGAACGATACGGGTTCCCGGGAGGAGGGGGGGTACCTATGTTAATGCTTGGACCTCAGGGGTACCTATGTAAACGCTTGTAATTCGTTTGATATGCAAAACTGTCCGTCGTATGACAAAAATAATCACACAACACATAGCAGAAATGAAGTGTACAGAATCACGGCAAATCTACGTGTTAATAAACAAAGCAGCACTATAAAAAGATATGCATTTTCATAAATATACCAATATTGTAATATATTTAACCGGGAGCACTTGGTAATTTGGAAATATGGACTAGAACAATACGGTAAAGTTTCTGACACATTCATGGTTTATTTATTAAGAAGCAGAATTTGAAACATCCCGAGTTTGTTATGATAGCAGAAGAAGCTGTGCATATTTATGCAATAATTAAGTTTAGCGGTGTATGACCTTTTAATATCTTTGTTATATTTGAAGGTTGTTTAGACAGTCTCAGTTCGGAGGACCACTGTGAATGATGGCGTTTCTTTCCAACCTACCTATTACTTAATTGTTTGATTGTGCTGTACATCTCTCATGGATTGATTCGTTTTTCACTTAATTACATTTCATATTATACTTAATCAATTAATTTAAGTTTTTGATTTGTCATTAGAAGACTTTTGCCGAAGCCACATGTATTATTAAATTATTAGATCAGTCAGTCTTAAATATTTTAAGTCATGGGTTGGACAAAAACTAGCACCCATAGAGGATATCCAGGGCCATAATTAAAAGACCTATGTAGGTTTTTTTTTGTCTGCTTGGTCTTTGCCAATGCAAGAGAGGTGCAATAAAATGAATATTTTTTTAAATGAAACAACCATTTTAACATTTTAATTTTGAATTTGATCTGAAATACTGTATGAAGTGACAAATTGAACATCTGCTGATTTTATCAATAGAAACTCTTTTTTTTAAAGAAACTTTTTAATGGTATATAGTAAAAGAGAAGAAGATATTCAACTTTAGATAAACACTAGACATTTACAACCTATAAAATATTATCATGGATTCAAATGTTGAATACATTTGGTGGTACACAGACTAATGTTATCCATACTTAAAATTTTCAATAATAGGAGAGATTTTAATTTGTATTGTTGTATTGTTGTTTTGTGTTTTTTTTTTAGTCAAACATATTTTACACTTACACAATATAAAATTATTTAAGAAACATTGCAAGCTATTTCAGAACTTTGACCTCTGAACTAGTGGTAACCAACTTTTAGAGTTTGTGCTAAAGAAGTCCATCACTAAATACCTTTACCACAGTCATTTGTAACTGAGGATTAGCTGAAGCTAAAAATTCCATACACTGTCTCCAGGACATGTTTTTCAGGCCCAAGAAGTCCAACAAAAATGTTCTAATATTTCCAAACGTAACTGAATGGCAATGAATGAAGCAAAAGTGTTTCAGTGAATTAAGAAGTCAGGTTGTGCTCTCAAAATTATACAGGATTAACCCTTCTTGGCTGGTTCAAAAAAGCAAAAAGGTATTGACCTTGATGCGATACCAGGTTAGCGGGGCTTATGCCTTGGAATCACATCAAATAACCTTATGTAACTGGCTGAGTTCAGATCTCTGTTCCAGATTTGGGAATCAGAGCACACTCGTGTTTACACTAGCTACCTGGCTTACACGGTGTTATCAGCTGTAGTTAGACACCTATCAATGAAATGTTGAGGGGCATACAGTATAAATATATTTTAATCTCCCTGTTAAAATCTTGTTTTATATGTCAAAGTAAGCAACGAAGGAGATGTAATGGGAAAAAGTTTTGGGGGCCAAAAATTTTTGGAGTGTGTGTAACAACAAAATACTTAATTTGGTATATGTTATTATAAATTATATTTCTAATCATGCTCCACAAATATAGCATTACCTTGGCAATGTGTTGTACATATCAGCCATATGCATATCAGCCTCTTGTCTACCGTAAGACTGGTAAAACTTGATTGTGCTATATTTAGTGTGGTTGCCTTATGATTATAGTCTTCGGAAGGTGTGCTCTCGATACACAGTATTCTTGTTTTCCTGCCAAACCAGAAAAAAAGAATCTTGCCCTTCTCAATAAACGCAAAATGTAAACCCCTAATGTATCTCCTCTAGCACATGCCTGGAAGCTGTGTAAGTATTTGTAAACTATTATTAAGTTGTGGAGCTGAGGATCCAGAGTATTTTTTTAATTGTTTTTAGTACATGGAAATGTGAAGGCCAGGTGAAGGCGAGAGGGACCAGCCCACTGTTCAGGTGCAGATATGACAAGAGGTTGTCCGTAGTAGTACACCTGAGATTTCCATGTCAGTTTAGTAGTTCTGCTCAGTACTTAGGTTGACTCGCTGTAGTGCTACGCTGGTCAGTATGCCTCTCTTGTTACCACGCTGTAGTAACCTAATATTTGTCTTCTGGCTAACACATATATGCTACAAATGGATTTACTTATTAAATGTCTGTTGTAGTAGTTATGTAAGCCCATAGTCAATGTGTTACATTTAGTCCACTTGTTGTTGGTTAATGCACATGTTACTAAGAACACCCGCTATTTTGCGTCAGCAGTTGATAAAACTGCGTTTGCAATGTCCATTTTTTCAATGTAAATGATGGCAGTCATTTACGAATCAATAATATTTTAAAAAGGGCGTCCCTTCAAAAAATATGCGAGTGATTTAGACCATCAGTGAATATATGCAAGGGAATAGGACATTGGATCCCCACGATCTTCAATTGTTAGTGGAAGCAGCAAACCAGCACTTCATAGATTTACCCCTACGAATAATCAATGTTGGTAGAATAATCGCAATATGGGAAAGTATTTGTGACAAGGTAAATGCAGTTACCAAAACAAAACCACCAGATCTAAGATCGCGCTACCTGGCCGACGATTTTTACCTAGGACGTTTGAAACAGACATACACTAGCGGTACTGTTTGATTACGCCAATGTTTCCGTTTTGCTACGACGATGCATCCACGATTTAGAGTTTGTTGTTTTTGGGATTATGACCTACTCCAGGTATTAAATTACACTTTAAGCTCTATCGCAATTCTTTCATCCACGGCAAATAACAGACTTTTCAAAGTAATCTGTTTGCATTTCACCTTACTCCATGGGCACGCCCATGTGAGCACATTAATTGTCATGTACCCGCACACGACTCGCCAATGTTTCTAATTTGAGACGCATCTATGAGTTATGACGCTTGATTACACTACTACATGTAAAACGCGTGGAAACCTTTAGTAAACCAATTCCCAAAGTAAATAGCACAAGGGTCGTATTTAGAAAAACATGAATGGAAAATATTGTAATATGCTTCAATTAACCATGATCGAGTCTGTGTTCCAAAAGAGGTTAAATATACCATGTTTGTAATCACCGAAAGTAAGTAACCTTTATCACAATTATTACTGTATATTTATCTAGAGTTTATATATTACATATTAGCAATATATACAGCTTCTTACTTTATATACTAAAGAGATTATAATTAGCAATTACACATCGCAAAGTGTAACATACTCGACTGCTAGGTAGTCTTGACATATGACTTTGAAATTATATAGAGGCAACATTAACAAAAATACAGTTATGCCAAGACTTAATTTTTACTCGGTCCTGAACAAATAATAATATAATATAATACACATAATATTCTCCACCAAATATACTGATTTAAAATATTAAAATAAAAAAATATATTAAAATATACATAAAAAAAATTTCGCTCCTATTTGGTTTTATTTTAGTTTTACTAGTTGTCCCCTTTTAAAAAATAATTCTGTATTTAAACTAAATCATATTCCACAAGTCCAGCTTGCTGCATGAGTCGTTTTGAAGACTAGCTTCCACAGATCAGTAGCAGGAGATTAGGAATAACTGCTAGAAAATTTCTCGTTAAACCCATTACTGAACAGATACTAGTCTAAAGTTAATCCCGTTTGTGAACAGTAGACTCCCTCTCCTGAGCTCATTCCTTCTCACATTGACTAAGGTCGGCTACAGTGATGTTGTTAACAATCGCTATGAATTTGCCAACAAGGTGTATGACTTCTTAAATCTATTTCTTTTGTGAGTATGTGTCAAGCAATATCCAAATTGTTTGGCATGGTTTGTAAGTTTTCAGTTTCAGAAGATCACTTCATTTTGGCAATCACATTGCTGTCTAGCAATGTCCAATATGGGTATGACGAATATGAAGCAATCTTGTGTGATCGTAGCTTCTACGGTTTCTGTTAACTCGTTCTGTACTCCAATCCAATTATATATTATCATATGCATTGTGTATTTGATGGAAGCATTATCACCAAAGTATAAATATTATACACTGAAACCTCGGCAAAGCAGACATTTTAAAGCCATGGAAACCTCTAAAAAGATTAGTCTTATTTTTAGTAGTAGAAGAATTTCCACTGCTCATCTCGTTTCTGCCACGCTTGCAGCCGTGTTTCCAAAATTCGAAGCAAAATTATCAACCAAATAAGACAAGCCGATGGCTAATCAGCTCAACTGCAGATGTAACAGGGCAGGTGAAACAAATCAACCTGACCTTTTGGTTTTTGAATCATTAGTGGGTAAAATTAATAGCATTTTTTTGAATGTCTAATAATAAGAACTTGTATATGATGTTGAGGTTAAAACTGAATCACAGGGAAAAGCACCTTGGAATCACTAAAAATCACTTAAAATGCCTTCTGACTAATTTTACTACATAAATAATCTGAACTCCATGTGCCAAGTTATAATTTTGAACGTACACTATTTCGAGTGAAGAAGCATATGTTATGTATCTGTTATGTACCTCCTTTGAAACATCTTTGAAACAAAGGGGCACCCTTGCGGAATTCACAACCTTCCTGTGAATGGCTTTGGATTTTGAACTATGACAGGGTGATAATTGAGCATAAAAATCAATCCCTGCCTTTGAGCTTAAAATAGAGACAGTCATACATGATTGCTTTAAAAGATTATAGCCAATAGTTTATTTCTAATAGCCCTCTGGGGTTTATTGTATGGACAAGTGCACACTGGCATTCAGGTCAGAATTCTTATGCAATATAGGGCTGTATATTTGTTTGGCAGCTTTTTTTTTAAAAACGGAATCACGGGGGAAAATGCACCTCGGAATCACTACGTTTAAATAGGAATACGTACCTTCTTTTACTTGCATCAAGCTGAAATTGAAAAATAAAACTGTTTATTCCTACTGCAACTCTACAAAACAGAATGTTAAATAGCTGGGTGCCGGAGCCTGACTAAACGGGCCATTGTTTTCCAAGCTTCGAGGGTTCCATGTACTCCAGTTTCATTATAATGTGGCTGAGAGCTCAGTGGATATAGTATTGACCATATATAGATTAAAAGCAATTAAATGAATCCTGTGTTTTAGTACTGGAAAAAATCTAGAACACGGAACAGCAACACATCTGGTGTTATCAGTGTTCACATTATCAGTGTTCAGCTTGTGTTAATGGAAAAAAAACCCCACTGAAATGTTTATATAGAAGAGAATGCTTTCATTTAAAGTGTGGGATGTATATATAAAACGCTATGTTCAACAGAAAATAAAGCCTCTGTTTATAGAAACATTAATATTTTTAAAATTTATATAGACTGAGCACTGATGAAGTTCAATTGATAAACACCAAAATGCCTTCAAAAAGTGTGGCAATTTCGTGTTTATTGATTTTTTTTGTGTGTGTGCCGTTTGTAAAATGTGTTTATGAGGGGGTCCTTTTCTCATTGCATTTCTGTATTTTGACTTGATGTGATTATAGTAACAAAATATTCTGCCTTCAAAAGAGGTATAATTTTGACTGATAATGAAGAACTGATGAATATAGTTCAGATGATACTTTAGGAGGAATCTCAAAAGGTTTCCGTGGGTACAGAGAATGTACATATGTCATAATGTATACACATATACAGAAAAAATTTTGCCCCTTACTTACAAACCTTGTGCTTCACACATGGATAGCTTGAATAGGATGCATGGACGGATTTATTACCGTAATAAAACAAGGGTTGTTAAAGACAACCATACATTTATTACATTTATTACATGTTTGTGTCTTTCGGCTCTCTGAGCGCATTAGATCAGATATACTTAAAAGTGAAATGTTTTAAATGCCCTCCCTGCAAATAACCAAAACACTGTTCATCAGAAATGTTAATTCGTGTTGGCACGTCCTAACAATCTATTATTCAGGGGTCTACCTGTAAAAGACAAAACCCAAAAAAATATTTACAATTATAGCTATGCTCGGCTATATCAAATACAAATATTTCAGATATAAATGGGACGCCCTGTACATAGTATGGGTAGAGCTTTGTTATTGGGTTTTGCTCTGGTTTGGACTTGAAATTGCTGGTGCTCTGTGAATATTTCAGTCAAGGCCAAGTTGGCTTTGTGTCTGATAGTACAAAATGAATAGCGCCAACTTATGAATTACTATAATTACATCAATTTGTATGGTTTTCAGCTGCAGAACACTGTGTGATTGCCAAGGAAATAAATTACATCCCCGTAACAGTCCATTGGAACGAACTAAAATGCACATTTCATACGTGTATTTTTGTAATTTCAGGACTCTCCTGTTTAATATTTGACTTATGAGAATGAATGGTCATTATGGTGGTTTGAATTTTAAGGTATACAGGAACTTATGTGGAAACAACCAGCAGGACTTACAACCGTTTGTCATGTCACAAATGCATTGCTTCTTAAAGGGGAGGACATAGATCAGTCTGATTTGATATTGTGTAGCCCTTTGTGGCACCCTTTCCATACATATGTTGGTAACATGGTTAAGCCAACCCGTTTAAAGGTCACTGCAGACTAGACCTGATAAGACACTGAATCATGCGGATTCAATCGCTGTAAGTAATGCATGATAAAGCCGCAGCCATTTGCCACCTTCCTTAACCGCACACTTCCTTGAGTAGAGGACCGTCTTGTATTTTCACCGAAATGTTCTGAACACCTGAATATCTCGCAGGTATCTATTATTTCTTAATAACTTGTGCTGAAAGACAGGTGAAAGAATATAGCTCATTCTATTACGGCAAATGCTATAGAGAATTTGCTCAGGTGTGCTAATGTACCATTATTTTTAGGGGACTCTCAAATTACAGTTATTTGCACTTTGCTTGAACGCAACACAAGGTGGGCATCAAATGAGGAAAACTCAAATAACGGTTGTTCTGGCAGCTTTCCCCTGACCCGTGTGACGGTGTGTTCTACATGGACTGTTCACAAAGCTAGCCTCACAGCAGGTGTCTTGTCCATGCTGAATTGACCTTTTCCTCTGTCCCTCTCAGATTCTCTGGGCGGCTCGTTCCCTGCCCCGTCTCAGCGATGTCACCACAAACCCAAACGCTGCATCCCCGTCCAGCAGTGCGGCGGCTTTTCCGTCAGCCCGCTGCTCTTTCACCCCAACGCCAAGGGCTCCCAGATTATCATGGACCTGGACCAGAAGACCGTCAAGAGACAGGCCAGCTTCTGCAACGCAATCACTTTCTGCAACCGGCCAATAGCCCTGTACGAGCAGGTTAGGCTGAAGGTACGTCAGAGAAAAAAATCCCCTAATGAGATTTGTGTGTAAATCTCCTGCTACCTGCATTTTAGTCCCTTCCTGCACTGCACCTGTTCCTGTATGGGCTAAAGAAGCTTTGCAAGTTTCCACCTCATAATCCCTGTCTGTCAACAGCAGGAAAGCCCATGGTAAACCTAAGAACAGAGAATGATCAGAGTGATAACATAAAGTAACCAGCAGTAATGCACCAATCTATAGATGAATGTTACCTACCTCAGTGTTGTGCATTTACTTACTAATACGTATGTTTGTATGGTTAGAGTTCAGATTAACTGAATTACGTTTTTTTTTTAAAGTTTTAATATTTTAAAAAAATTAGTTCTTCTTAAATTCCAGTTCACATTAAATGTTTTCTTGTGACTAAAAATAACTGGTGTTATCACTGATACAGCGGAATAATAAGAAGCATTTTTAAATACTTATTTTAATTGTATATTTTTCTATTATTCTACTTGCACATTAGCTAAAGCTAAAGCATCCGCACTTGTTAAAGATGAGTATGTTATCAATATAACCGTTTAATATCTTACGAATCCTCTAACTATTCAGGGCTATGACTACAACCGTGTATAGGAGGAGAACCGTGGAAAAAAAAAGTTTGGGTTAGAGGAATCTTTTATCGGTTATCAATGTGTAATTTAACATGAGTTCAGTCCAGGTCTGTTCAGTGGTCAGTACATGCCTGAGGTGAACCCACATATATTACCAATTGAGAATAGATGTGTGCCAGAAAGCCTTGTTTAATTAACATCATCATTTTCCCAGGGAGACATGGTAAAGTTTGAAACAAAATATACTCCAATGAGAAAATAAAAAGCAGAACTTACGATACAAAGGGTAAATAATAACAGAGGGCGACCACTTTAAACCATTGAAATCATCAAAGTGTTACTAACTTTTCGGAGTCCCACCGGCTCACAGATTTCAGTGTGTAGGAGGTTGCCACAGATTTCGTTATGTGTAGAAGTTATTACCATCTTGTTTCCTGTGGATACTACTGAAGCACATTTTCTCACTATTGTTATTATGAGTGAAGGTTGAAAGTTGCTTAACTCATGTATGTCTGGAATGAGTGTAAAAAGTTTAAAGGGTAATATAATATATTACTTACGTGAAGGTTTGTCACTTTGAAATTTTAACAGGATTCGAAGTATACTTCAGCAATACTTTGTTAATATCATCTCTATATAAGTAATAAAGAATAGGGAAAAGTCTGATGTTGCACTAATGCTGGGACCAAATCAAAACTTAGACAACCCGCTAAAAATAGTACTTAATAGTGTTTCCTTTATTATATATTGTATATATATTCTTATTTCTTCTTATTGATTCTTCTTCTTCTTCTTACTAAAATAAAATGCCATTAGATACAGTTATATAAATTGTGATTAGAAGGTTGCCAAAGTTTTAATTTGGTCACCCATCAATTATATTTATCATGGCATGACAACAGTGAACGTTGCTCAAATGGCCTAAATTTATGTTTTTAAAATTTAAAAGTGTGCATTACACTATAAATCTAAATCCAGTAACACTTCCCTGAGACTCTCACAGACATCTAAGCCAGATAAATGCCTGCTCGTTTGAAAAATATTCACCTTTAGACACTTTTAAATAAGAATTTATGTTTTATGCACTTTCTAAAAAAAACTGTATTTTTTTATAAAACTGCAGCGGTGCTGCCTTCCCATCTCCGTTACAGTATAGTTGTAGTCAATAAACAATTCATTGGAAAAATCTTAGATGAACTGCGCGAAAAATTTAGGCTTGCTTTGACAAAGGGGTTGAGTACTTATGCAATGCAGTCTGATGACAACTGAACCTTTAATACAAGGGTCACCCTCTTCTGTGCCACAGATCACAAAGAAACAGTGCTGCTGGAGTGGAGCTCTGCGGCTGGGATTCACCTCCAAAGACCCGTCCCGGATCAATCCAGACAGCCTGCCCAAGTACGCCTGCCCTGACCTGGTGTCCCAGAGTGGCTTTTGGGCAAAGGCTCTCCCTGAGGAATTCGCCAGCGAGGGAAACGTCATCGCCTTCTGGGTGGACAAGAAAGGCCGGGTCTTCTACCGCATCAACGAATCTAGCCCCATGCTCTTCTTCAGCGGTGTTCGGACAGTGGAACCTCTGTGGGCCCTGATTGACGTGTACGGCTTGACCAGAGGGGTGCAGCTGCTCGGTAAGTCATTTGTAACGCTTCTCAGTCCTGCTCCTGGGGATCCCCTGTGAACGCTGGGTTTTTGGACCAACTTACCTCTCAATTTGGTTTCTGCTGCGAATTGAAGCTCAGTCTCACACTGGTTTTGCAATGTAAATAGAAATTCCCGATACAAAATTACGGAACACGTGGTAGTTATGGAGAAGTCTCCAGATAAATTTAGGTTTATTAATTCATTACAGAGCAGTGGCATCTGTGCATGATGGATTCATTTGGTGAAAAGTAAGGTAACTTTCGTAAAGCTCCCAGGGATGAACGGCGTTGTATCAATGCCCAGTTGCCAACATTAACTGCTTAACCTATCCACGTAGCCCATCCACCTAACCAGTCCAGGAATATAACCTGGTATTTCATGTATGTTATTCGTTTTTCTTTCTGACGGTGTGAGTGAATGCAGAGAGGATTTCATAATGCGTCTTGGGAATGAGGTGGGGTAAGGCTATAGTTCATTGGACAATTTAGAAAACCTGTATAATATTTCAGTGTTCCATCACTGGAAATGCACGTCCTTAAGATAAAGTGTATTGTAGGCGTATCTGGTCACATACTGGCAAAAGGTACATTTGAATACATGCCCCCAGTCGCCCCTCTCACTTTGAGAAATTAAATGCGAACAGTTAGAATTGCCCCGGTTCAGTCTGTCCCTAGCCACTGACTCAACCCCGGCCTAGAGACCAATATTGTTGGGCTGTAAAGTGGCCTGCACAATCAATACATGTACTCAGTTTCCTCCTTATCTCTAAGCCACACATGGCTGTAATAAAGACAAGCCACAGCATGTCTTTAGCGAGAAAATATGGCTTTGGGATATTGTCCTTATGTTAATGTTTGCAACGTAGTACAACTGAGCAAGGAAATTGAAATGTGTTTATTAGTTCAGTCTTTATGTGAGAAACCATTTGATCAAGTCCTCATTTGTTTTGGTTTTAGACATGATTACAGAATATACGGAATTATATATAACATTTTAAGAATTATATTTACATGCACATGATGAAGGCCAAATAGCAAGCATGAATGTTAAAAATAATCAAAATAAATATTGCATTAAAGACCGCAAAAATGCATCCCTTGTATGTGCCATTTGAGCCTATTTTTTTAGAAACAGTTTTAAGAAAAAGAATGCTAACAGATTGTTCATAAATTAGTTCTTTGGGAATTGATAGCATATGGACAGAATACTAAAACAGTCCTAACTAAAGAGGACTCCAAAATGCACCTGAGAACACGTGGGCTTGGGTGTAACTCAAACACAAATGTCTCTCTTTGGTCCGAGCAGGACTGCTGTCTGTCCTACTGCAGGAGGACATCTTTTCACGCTGGATATTGCACTGCCTCGCAAACGGCATTAATGTGATTTAATGGCCACGCTGTGCACATGTCTGCTGAAGTTTGTGGTACGGGGCTTGTATTTAAGCAGACACTCAGCAAATCCCTGATCTGCCCAGAGTGACAGTGAAGAATCGTGCCTCCCTCTTTTGTGCTTCCTGGGCCCTGCCCTTGGCCTTTTCAAAGGTGTTCCCCTTCTATTGTTACCTTTGACATTTAAACCAGATTGCCTCCGTTGTTGACAAAACCTACATTTTTGCTGCACTTATGAGGTATTTCCTCACTGCGCTCCCTTGATGTTCTGTTGAAATTACACCAGCACTGTTTCCTGTATTTCTGCACAGTATAGCTCGTATGATATTTAGAAATTTAAGAACCGGACGATGTTTTCGGTTGAGAACCTCATTAAATATCTATTTTTCAATTCATATATAGAGTCATTTTTGGTATATTTTATATAGTGCTTTTTTTCCCTTTGGGTTTAGTTAAACTTTTTTCCCTCAATGCTACGAACTTCCTATTTTACATTGTCTGATCCTCATTTACTCTGCCACATACTAACATCCACAGGTTTGTGTTATCACACACTATCTGTCGTTTTCCTTGAAAATGATGAATATGTATAAGATACTCAATCTGTAGACGCTCTTATTACTGTAGGATTATTCCTAGCCACCTTGAATATCTCACTTAGTCCTGCTTTCTCTTCCAGTGATTTCTCTCTGTGAGCAAGCTTAATTACAAAGTTCTATGATCTTGACCCATCTGTGTTTGCAGAATCATAGTGTTTCTATTATTCAGTATATCAAAGAAAACACTACAGTGAAGGTGGTATTCTTACTTGGAACTTGAGAATGTAGACGCACGCACGTTGTTACATAATAAAGGGAGAGCGCTTAATGATTTAGTAGCATCAATGTCTTGGTTTCAAGGGTTGTTGATTTTTATTTTCTTATATTAAAAAACACTTTAAAAAATGTATTTATTTATTTGCCAGGGACCACACAAAACTCACAACAGGTTTCAGCAGATTTAGCTATAAAGTAAAAATTGCAGTGAATAAATATTATTATTATTATTATTATTTTTTTAAACTTAGCATTTCTAAGAAATACATTTCCAATATATATTTGTGATACTGAAGTGTATGTAAAGTATTGTTGGGAGTATCAAGTGTCCTGTTTTCAGGAACAACAGTGGGTGGTGTAACAATGGTGTAACATCACTACACAGAAGCAGCATCACATCCCATCCAAACTGAATTTTTAAATTGTGTATTCTCTTAAATTGAAGACATGGTAAGATTAAAACGTAAGTACCATGCCTTCGGCCTATTTGTAAAATACAATCAATTGCTGTTTTCAGTTTTCTACCATATATGTAAAGGGAGTTTTTATTTATGGCTCTCAGCAATTGAAAGATCATATTTTTGCTGAAAGAGAGTTCCCTTGTTGTTCCCTTATTGTACATGTGTGACTATCTGTCCAGCATTATTTCTGGCATATCTATTTTATACTCACCATGTAAATATAGAAACCATAAAAAATTATTCATCGATTCCCACAAACTATGCAATCCATAAAGCAATTGCACTGACATTATGTTCATTCACTAGAGGGTTCAGCTAACTATCACGCATGAATGAATTTGTGAAACATTTTTGAGATTTGCATGTTTACATTTTCTGAGATGCAAGAGTACGCCCTATGGCATTTGGGAAAATGTGTACTTCTTAAATGTGAATGGGGAAACACTGCTCTGAAAATTTGTCTGCCTCTTTATCGGTCTGGTATAATTTAAAACAATTTGATATAAAAAATGTTTGATCAATATATCACCAAATTAAACTCGGAGACTACAATCCATAGTAGGGCACAGCAATCATTAATATGATGGTATTTAGCCTGGTCTTGATCAAACAACGAACTGGCTTGAGAACAGACCATTTTAAATTCAGAAAGTGGTTCCTGCTTATGTAGGACACTGTTTTCAAGGATTTGATTCCTCACAGCTGCCTCTCCGAGCAGCCATCCAACTAAGAATAACCACAGAAGAAGAGTCCATTTTCATCTTCTAAGAGACCCCTAAAATTATCTTCAGGGAAATTTGAAAGAATGTGCATTAGTGGGTAATATACACTCTCTGTTACACGGGCCATTTTCTCATTTGATTTAATCTGCAGCCTGACTGACAGCTTTAGTTTATTTATATTTTAGCAGAATCATTTTGATAATTGAATGGACAAGTCACAAGTGATTGTGGAATGTAGTCTGCATGATTACATTGTAGTAGGAGAATAAACAAGCAGCTTCTGCAAGTGAAAGTTTGATAGATGAGGGGACGTGAGAGCTGGGTCTTTGTTTATATCCACTGTGAAAACGTCAGAATTCTCTCATCACTGATGGGAGAAAAAAAAGTTAATTGGTCTGTGGGCTGTCCATTAAACTCTCGTGGAAAGTGTTGTTTTGGCCAAAAAGTAGAGGAGGAAGATTCTAGAATTGATAGGGACGCGTATATAACCCAGGTTGAAGCAAGACAGCAATAGCTTTGGTGGAACCAAGACCAAAGGACGCTTTTCACATAGGATTTGTCATCGAAAGCATATGTCGTACCCCACGGTTGCTCACTATATACATTAAATAAGAAGCAGAACTTTTCCTTTGTACTTCTTTTTTTAACCCATTGAACTTCAGCTTACAGTATAAACCAATCATATGTTCTTGCATAATTGCCGTGCATGTCAAACACGTTGATATTTTTGTTAAAGAAAACTGCACTCATGTCTATATTTACTCCTATAAAGCGAGGCATCATTTGGGGGGGAAGCAGGCCCTTGAACATGATCACTTGTAATTCTTTTTCTTTTAAAAATATCTTTACATTGTATCAGTTCCTTCACCTGTGCGTTAAAAACTAAAAATGGCCTTTCATGAATTATTTCTGTTAAAAGCTATCCCTGTCTGATTTTTGTTTTTCTCAGTGGGAGCCTACATAACGGTTTGTTCAGTTGCACAAATCTGTATACAAATCTCATTAATTACGTCTCATGATATGGTTCAAAGTTATCTGGAACAGTAGAGCACAAGCATTATTATTTGGTAGAGGGGAGAAAAAGTAGACATAGAGAGGGAGAAATTGGCCTCTGATTTGATTGACCTTTAGGTTTGCTTTTGTTAAGGCAAGTAATCCCATACTAATGCTCCTTATTAAAGATCTCATTCTCAGAACTGGAACCTCCAAAAATAATAAACTTGAGTGGAGAAAGGGCATTTCCATGTGTTGCTCTACGTGTTAGAATTCTATATGGTACAGAAAGGAAATATGTTTTTCAGCAAAAGTCATGCATATCCTCATTATTAACATTGGATGCAACTGGTTTTGGCAGAAAAATATACAGTCCCTGCCCAAGTGACCGCTAAAATAATCAACGTAGTTTTGGTAATGATTCACCATATTAAAACAGTTATGACTGAGTTTTATTTCTTTTGTTTAAAAAAAAATGGCAGTTTAATTAATTAAATTTTTTGCGTAAAGGTACAAAAACAGTCTCTACTTTCTGTTTTCCGTTGTAGTTCCACAGTTTAAGAATCAGCAAAAGTTAAAAAATGTAACAGTACATCCTAAAGATGTGTACCGAAGCACACTTTAGCATGGGACAAAGTACTGTTTGTGCAATAACACATAATTTAAGCATAATTCAGCGATGATTTAAATCATTTAAATTTCTGTCATCTAAGAGACTGCACAAACGTTTTGAAATGACAGAAGGGACTGGTCATGTGACCAGCGTATGTTGTGCCTTTATTGTGGCTATATATCACCTCTGAATCCCTCATTCTTCAAGGATTCAAGGCAACGACCGGCATTGGGTTAGCCAATCAGAGACTATATCCATAGTCCCCTGTTCGACTGCTGTCATTGCTTTGAATTCTACAGGGTTTTCCCACAAACAAAACCCAACCCCACCCCCACTCAGCTGTGTAGCCTCTCCTAAAGAGCTCGCAGATGTGAATTCTCTGGCAGTCCCTCCCCTGCTTCGCATGAGATGAACTCATGCGCGGCCTGGATAACGTTGAGCCCTGCAAGCCGTGTGGACTTACAGCAAATCCCTCTCTCTCTCACTCTGGGGGGAAAGACCTTGTAAAGGTTACGCCATGCAACCGCTAAAGCTTCACCCCTGCTGTGTTATTCTGCGGATTTGAACCGAGCACGGTCCACGCCAAAATCAACATTTAAAGCCAACAACCCCATGCAAAAAACGTAATAAGTCATTCTCGATTGCGTTTAATTGACCTCGACAGGTGCTGACTTTGGTCTCCATTAAATATATTGAAATATACTGAAAGAAAGAAAAAAAGCACCATTGGTTAATGCTAGGCCAGCAGCTGTCCCATTTGCCAAGACCGTTAGTTAGTGAAGAGGAGAAGAGTCGGAGAAAGGGACACTCCGTTTGGTAGCTAATTTGGAAAAGTAATTAAAATGCCCCAAGGCACATAAACCCGCTCCTGGAAGCTGACAGCCTGCAAAGATCGAATGGTTCTGTTGTTAGCATTCGGGTTGAGCAGGTGTGCTGTAATTGGGGTGCAGCAGCTGGTACAGTCATACATGCCAGCTCCTCAGAAGCAATCTTGGCATGGGCACCCCACCCCCACCCCCACTCTGCCTACACTTGCTCAACAAAGAGCCAGCCATATCAGGGACAAAGGCACGATTTACATTTTTGTTCAGCTTCAGTTAGTGACCCATCCACTTCATAGATCAGATCCAGCCGGCGAATGGCGTTTTCTTATTTTCAAGATAAAACTATGAGATAAGCCTCCTGGGTGGGCAAGCGCCTTTAACGATTGAGCCCTGTGAAGTGGAGCTTTCTGGTTTGAGTCCAAACCAGAAATGAATGTCATTAGCCGATTGTGACCAGGAAAACACAGTGGCGCGCGCACAATTGGCAGAGCGTTGCCCAGGCTGGGGTGGGTTAAATCGACAGGGTTTCTCTGGGCTCATCACTAACGAGCATCTCCTGCTAACTTCCCAGGCACCTACATCCAATCAGCACTGAAGCTCTCATTCGAAACTGCGAAGCCTGCAGAGCAGTAAAGAGTTGTGTGGTTTGAAGGGGACTAGGATTGGTGGTTGAAAAAAAAAAACCCTGAAGAAAAAAGTACAGGATTTAACTTTTGACAATACAGCACAAATGCTTGAAAATTGTATTTATTGGTGCTTCATTTAGCCTGTGCTTACCATTAGGGTTAGGATTTTAAATTGCATTATTACGTACATTATAAATTTCTGTGGCACAGTGTATATATATCTTCAATATCGCTGTTTCAGGCGAAACAATGTATTTATTTAATTTATTTTACATTTTTTGTGGGCCAATTATATTCTACCCACAATCCACAAAAGAAAATCAAACGAGGAAAATACTTTGTCATGAGATGTTCTGGATGGCTCTTATTAATTAAAATTTACAGATTACCCTTATTATGCGAAATTATGCAGATTTCAAGTTCCTAGTAGCCAGTCTTTTTAATAGTGGTGGTTATACTATTGACGACATCAACATTTGCATTATTCACTGTTGCTGTGGAACCTGTAAAACAATCAAACAAGCAACATGTAAACAAAATGAAAAAGGAATGTTCGAACTTGGTACTTTGGAATCCTTTGGAATGAACCCTAAACATTCTGCATCATTTAATGACCTTTCAAACAACAACTTATTTATAGCACATTGTCATCCTAGCTGAAGAACAGCCATTGCTCAAAATGTTATTTATTTTTAGCAACATAACTATTGCTCTTTCTTTTGTATATATACAAAGTTGGACGTCCTCTATTGTCTATTTAAAGAGAGCTGCTCTGTCAAATTCAAATATTTAATATTTAATAATATTTAAAATATTTCAGAGAGCGTTTACCATTATTATGGCGCACGGCAGCCATTTTTATTTTCTGCCATGTCATGGTTAGACTACACTGACAGTCTGAACGAAACACATGGATGAGGTGAAGTAACTGGGTGGTCACAGTTATCATCACTGGGTGGTCACAGTTATCATCACAGGTACTGTCACTAACAGAACTGTGGTTGTCATGCAACCTTTTCCCCTCTCACCGTGGAGCCAGACTCTCAGCTCTTTCCAGTCCAGTTAATTTAATTCTGTCTCCCCTGAGACTCTGTCCCAGGATGTGTGACATCCTTGAAAAAACATAATTCCTCGTGTGTCCCTTGTGGCGTCTGGTTTGAAGAGCTTCCCAACATATTGCTGTTTTGAATATGTTGTGGATTAATGGATGAACTCACCCAGCTGTTTACCAGAATTGACTTATAGTATCTTATATGAAAGTACTGGGTTTAGTACTTACCCTTTAAATTATTTAGAATTAATTTTAATGTAGTACCCTTTAAATCAATGCTTTGTGTGCATGTCTGTATATTTGTACATTTCCCAGCGTTTTCCCAATTCAGGATATACAAAGGTGTATTTCTGAAGTTAGGAAGATTACTTTTTTTTTTAATTTAGTATTTAAAATCCTGCTGCCTCTGTACTGTAGAAGACAGTTCAATTAACTAAATATGAATTCTCTCAACTGGCTAGATTTTTAATTGCCAACAGATTTTTATTCATAAGGTATGAAAAAGACAAAAAGGAAATTTTCATATTTGATAAGAATATCAATGTTGCTGGTCATTTTAGTGCAGTTGCTTAAGACGCTAATGTTCTCAGCTTTCTTTATATTTAATGGGTGATTAACAAACGGAATGTGACACAATTCTCAAAGCATTTACTTCTAAGACATTTTCAGGATATATTTTTAGGACGTCAACAGCGAGTATCGGTAATTAACATTTGACGTGAACTTTAATAAACAGCCATGTTAAATTTGACAGAGTAGGTCAGAGAATTATAAATTGGAATGTATAAATTGCAGTTCTCACACGTCATTATTGCTGAGTCATGCTGCCTCACCTCTTTCAGTTCCTCGTTGTTATAGCAACCAGAAATTTCAGTCCTAAGTTATTATGTGCTTTGAAATTGAAATTGAGCTGCACTGCTTCAATAAATAAAAACTGAAAGTATGGTGGAGAAAAAATGTTTATTCAAGCCGTGTTTCCTTTTTCTCACATAAATTTGAATAATTTAGCCATAAATTTAACTGCTGATTTGTAACCATTTTTACATCAATTTTGAAAATCAAATTACGGAAAATGAATTATAATAAATTATAATAATGCCACAGTCTAGACCTTCTCTTACAGTATGGCATAATAAAACAATAAAATGTTTTTGACAAGAACATCTTAGTAGAAACAGCTGGAATTCAGGTGTGTTCCTAAGCAGAAATCATGTTCATGTTCTTCTTGGACCTGCTAACATAATCTGGGTGTGGAATACTCCTAGGCAGTTCTAAAGGAGGGGGAAACATGTAAAGGTCCTCAGAAACGGGAGTTATTGCTGCTCAACCCTGAGAACAACCTGTCGATTGCTTACTAACAGTGCATACGTCTGTGACACATGCATGTTCGAGCAAGCTTTCTGTCCATTCCCATGTAGTGAGTTTAGCCACTGCACTGCTAAATTCAACATAGATTTTTTGCTGTTTGGTTTTTCTGAAGTTTTGAGGAAAAAGAAATAGCTAAAATTCGGTACGAGATGGGAGCTGGTGTTGAAACTGGACCCAAACTTGAAAAACCAATTAATAGCTCAAACTCAATTAATAGCTGCCTGCCAAAGCACTCCCTTTGTGCATCTACCGGTAATCTCCTTTGTGACGAACATGAAGATGACAGGCGAGAACCTGTGTAACACAATTACAAAAAGTACAAGCGTGTTTGTCAAACACACTTACACTGCCATGGGATACGTGGTTTATTTTCAATAGTTACTAAAGTAATATTCTTTTTATGCGTCTTGTAAAAAATTAAGCAGGCTAAGAACAGGCTAACAAAAATTTCTGCTAAAGCTGGGTAAGCCCTTGCATTGCCCTTCAGCCATTCCAGTACTGCAGGTGAGAACCAAAAAAACTATAGGCATCTAATAGACCTTAACAGACACTCACAAAATGATTTAATATCTGCATAAGCCTGAGTAGTTATATTTTTCCTGGATACCTCAAAATACATATACAAATTTCTTCTTTTTACTTTTAAGTAGGGCGGATTATACTGATATACATAATTGTTTGCTGACAGCCTTGTTAATTTAGGTGTGACCAAAGTTTAACTTGCCCTTTTCAATAGTGTTTAATAGAGTAAGGGTGTGAAGTGACAGAAACTCTGCCATTTGCCCTGTCAAGGGGAGGAATGCCTAAACAATAGTGGACATAAGTCACTTTCTTTTTCTCTAAACAGCTCTCTCAGATATCAGGCGCATTTCATTCCATCGTGGAGCAGACCAAAATTAGAGATGCTACTTTTAGCTCCTGTCCAAGTATCTTAACATGCACCAATGCTAAAATTAGTTTATTCTCATGTACAGCTTTTCATTTTCTGTGCTGGAGCTGTCTGTAGGGTATGTGTGGTGCTCCACTCACTCACTAGTACACGGAACTCACAAGCAGGGCTACTTTCATGCTTGAGTAAATGGCACAGGAAGGTGACTCAGAGGATTGTATATTTTGTGGAAGAAAGGGTCTATATATAAGCAGTAATGATACTTATTTTTAGATTCGATACATGCATAATACTAAACAGGTGCAAACTGCTACCATTAAAAACATTTACTCCATATCGCCCAAGCAGATTATTGTATATTAATTCTACTAGAATATATTTTGCTTAAAATAGCTTATTAGCGTCAGTAAAGTGTGGTCATTACATGAAAATCTGCCTTGTGTCTTTTTTTCCGCAGACAGCGAAACTGTGCCACCGGACTGTCTGCGGCCACGCTCCTTCACCACAGTGCGCCGGTCCTCCCTGCGCAGGGAGGCTGATGAGTCCCGGCTCTCTGTCAGCCTCTGCGACCTGAACCTCCAGGAGGACCACCTGCACCTCGCCTCCAACGCCTGCCCCATTCCACAGAACTCCCTCAACTCGCAGCAGTCCCATCTGCTGCCCACACACCTGGACAGTGACCTGCACTTCCACCAGCTGCGCGGTGCCCACATCAAGTCGCTGGACGAGCAGACGGTGGCTCGCTCCGAGCACGCCCGTGAGGAGAGGACTCTGGTGTTCACCAGCCGCCCGCTTCGCATTGGGGAGACGATCTTCGTCAAAGTTACCAAGTCCAGCCCCGCCCGCGCCGGCTCGCTCTCCTACGGAGTCACCTCCTGCGACCCCAGCGCCCTGCGGCCCAGCGACCTGCCTTACAACCCCGAATCTCTGGTGGACCGCAAGGAATTCTGGGCTGTGTGCAGGGTGCCCACGCCCCTACAGAGCAGTGACATCCTGGGCTTCTTGGTCAACCAGGAAGGGGAGGTCATTTTAAGCCACAACGGCACAAATGCTGGGATGCAGGTCTGTGTGGATAACTCCCGGCCACTTTGGATGTTCTTCGGTTTGCATGGCGCTGTTACACAGCTTAAGATATTGGGTAAGTCCTTAGACTCTTACAAACAGATGCAGACTGTAAGGCTGTACATTACAGTTAGTCTTTGCAATATTTGTTTCATATATAAAATCAAATGCCAGCAAACCGTACTGAGAGCTTCCCACTTAGACCATCAGGTTCCATTCTGAGATTCTGAGATCTGGGTGCAGGTACAGCAGTCCAAATGTGGGGTCATTGTGTGAATGTGTTGCGTCAATAAATCCGTGGATCACCACTTACAGGAAATAAGATAAAAACAGGAAGTGTGCCTTTCAACTGACTATAAATCTGCCCCTCATGTGAGATATTTACTCCATAGTCTATTTTTAGAGAAGATGCAAAGACCAGATAACAGACCAATATTAGATTTTTTTTGTGAAATTATATTTTCTAGATTAGACAAAAGTTTGTGAGATAAACTGGAATCTAACAGCTAGAAATCTTCTTCAGAGCCCCAGATTGCTACATTGCTTGCTAACATATTAGCCCTACTGTGTTAAAGCTATTGGCCCATACCCATTAAACTGCACTGAGTAAGAGTAATAGTAAGGCGCTTGGACAGTTTACCACATCGTGCTGCCGAATGCTCAATTAAAAGCTTTAAGGAGAAAACGCTAAGAAATGTCAATCTATGTATCAATTATTTCAGCATTATCTGCTGTAGTGAACTGAAGATATCTGCTAAATGCTGTCTTGAACTGAAGATAGATCGATTAGTGCCATGCATCCAACTAATTTTTTTCCTCATTGGAATTGTTTCTCTCGCAAGAGTTGGGAACTGTGGTTATTGTCCAGGTTTGAGGCGCTGATGTATGTCATACCTAAACATTCTCTTTGTCACCTTTAAACACACTGGTGGGCATTGGGACCCCATTCTGAGCATTTAAACGCGGTGACTCACACAAAGACAAAAGGACCCTTGCTTATTTTCTCTGAACTTATCGTAGATTCTTACCAGGTCACAAATGGCACAAATGTAGCCTGCTACACATCGGGAATTTCTCTTTCTTTTTCTGCATTTTATTTTCAGTGTAGGATTAACCTTCACTGGCTCCCACCAAGAGTGAACTCACTGCGCATGCCAAGGAGCTAATCGCAGCTGACACGCGATGGTCGTCTTCCTGCCGTGCCGCTAATGCGTCTTATAATACATTCTAACTATACGCGGTTCCTATTTCAAACGCAACTGCGCCGTATTGTCCCGAGTGTTTAATTAGGCCTAGGCATTGACACTTTTGTGTGTGTGCTGATCATTCCTCGGATGTCACTGGCAGCCCGGCGCCCGTACTCCGATTCCACATGACAACTCAATACAATTGTTGTCAGATGCTAGCAACGTTCACAATATTGACATGCCAGTGCTGGAAAGGACTGCACGCATTACCGTCAGGGTCAGTGTGCTGTAATCATCAGACTTCCTGCTATTGTCTACCTTTCCTTTCAGTTTTCAGGGTTGCTATACAGTGAGGAAAGATTTCTGGAGTTTGAAGCATTGCTTGAAATACCCAAGATGCTGCTATGAGATTTTTTTTATGATTATGTGGCTTCTGCAGTTAGGTCACTCAGTGCTTTACTCAGGACCAGACTCAAAGCATCTGCCCTGTTAGCTAGCATCTAACTGCCTTCCACTACCCTGTTATCTAAACCAATGCATTTTAATCTAGGCCCTTTAACAAGATGCATCGATATCATCATAACAAAACCATGATTCGTCAAAACACAATCATTCGTGTTACTTCAAACTTATAAAAGTTTTGTTCGGTTCAAAACCTGGATGCATGCATTGTGCTTGAACATTTATGCAAATGTACAGCCAGTGTTGTGAACCGGATATATGCCTGTATCTCCAAATCTCAACACCACAGAAGATGATACATCTAAAATAATACAATACATTTCATATAATACATTTGATATGCTATTTGTTCTTATGTTACAGTTTATGAAAGGTAGGAATAGATTGGAAGGCCACTGTACATGACATGTGTGAGGATCAACAACGATGCAGGGAGGATGAAGGTTTACCAGGACTAAAGGCAGCTGGACAGATATGGCGGAGCTTGTATTCATTAACCACACAAATGAAACCTCGGGCAGAGTGACCGCAAAAGCGGACCCAGATGGGGCTTAGAGAAGAATACAGTCCTCAGGTCCAGCCTTGTCAGTCTGTCTATTTCTCCTCCCACTGCTTCCCGTTTTCATCCCATTACTCGACCAATCACTGATTAATCAGCTGGCTGGTTTAGCACTTCAAAGCCATACGCGAGGAGGAGAAGGAGGACATTCTCTGCCATTCTTTCTTGCCTTACCAAAGAGGCTGCTCAAGTGAAATAAGGGTAGGGAAATGGCTGCTTCTTCAGGCAAATGCTGAGCGTCCAAACAATCACAAACGTGCAGTAAGCACATAACGTATGGGACAAGAAGGTTACTGTAAAGAATGAATAATTAATGATGGATTTAATTATCCATAAAGATGTTTTTAAACATTCACTGGGCTCCTTATCAAATCATTGTGCTGACAGTAGAGCTAGGCAGCACCCTTTTCAGTCGTATAAGATGAATGCCTCATCCCTCAGCATTTTGCATTTTCAGACAGAGAGCTGAGAATTATTTTGAGTCTGTTGGGTTGGCGGATGGGCGGGGGTGGGGATATCTTCGGCGGCGAGGAGTTCAGATTCGAAGCGCTCCATTAAAATGTCATCCCGCTCACGCTCGGGCGAACACTTTAGCACCCACGTTAATTCCAAAGCCTCAGTACTCCTCGCTCTACGACATCCACGGCCCGCTCGCCCACGCCTTTCTCTGCCGAGCGCTTCCCTTTCAGCTCGCCCCCCTGGTGAGTATGACGTCTCTCCATCCCCCTCAGGGCACCACACGTAGACGCAGACGGGCAGGAGCTGTCAAGGGCTGAGTCACTGCCCTACTTCCTTGGACTGTGTTTAACGCTGTTCGGCGGGTGTCCTGCGACTGCCACAAGTCGAAAGGTTTTGGAATGGAGGCAAACCTGCGCGTTCCTGCAGAATGCAGAATACCTAATCAGCCTTTTCCTTACTCCTTTTTCCAAAGTCAAAAGCCCTGAAGTGGCTACTCTAGATTTTAAGGAGTGTTTTGTTAGGAAATGGATTCGGGGAAATGTGGGGGCGGATAACAGAAAAGTAGTCAAAAATAACAATGCACAGAATCAAGGATGACAACACTAACTGTGTGTGCCGACAACTGTAACGATGCAAATGAAATTGTTGCAATTAGCAGTGGCAATTGTCCAGTGCCGTGGATCGCTAGCTTGTAGGCGTGCTTAGCAAAGCCCCATTCATTCACGTTTTGTTCATTGTTAAGGTGTTTAAAGAGCACCTCGTAATTCAGATTGATTTTTTTCTACCATTAATTTCGCCTCCTTTTTTGTACTCAGGATTCACCAAGTTTTTCTGGATTCAGACCTAACCCAAAACGTGATCAATTCCATTGAGTTGATTCATCACATTTATGTTGACAACGAAACACATAATGGTTTGATCTAATTGCTCTGTGGGTAATAATAAGTTTCATAAGATATAATTATGAGAGAAATCCTATTGTTTCAAACGCACGTGTAAATAAGCAGCACTGAAGTGTAATTGTTTATACTGGCCCACTGCTAGGATTGGAGGTCACTGCAGTGCATCTTGTGCAGGCACAGAAATCGACCGTGCACATTCTTCTCATTGCAGCAGGATTTAAGCAGAATCTAATATGTCTTTTTTTTTTCAAGACCAAGAGTCACAGCTGTTTGCACTTCTTCTTTAATCTTTTAGTTGTGAGAGGAACTTTGCCTTTGCAAAGCAAGGGTAGGGACCCCCCTTGATCAGGTCAGTTGCTGTTGGTATTTTTCGTATGGTATGTCCCCGGATTTCAATGGTACTGAATGAGGATTGACATGCCAGGCCCAATCTGACAAGTGTACGGCTGGAACAGAAATCTCGTAGACTGCTGGTTAACGCTTGGTTGCCTTTGTTTATGAACCCACATATTCACCTGTCCATGTTTAATCTTTGCCTCCTTACCTTGCTGCTGCTGCTGCAGCAAAAAGAAATCTGTTTAAATTATAGATTTAGTGGGTAAACAGGATTTAAAAATAATCCCTGGTGGCATACCTTTAATAAATTCTGTGACAGTAAATGTAATTTGGATGATGGCGATCTTCCTTGCTAATGGTATTTTAATGTCTTTTGACAAATTTGCATGTCATTTTTCACACAGACTATTGTCTATATAACATGCACACTAGCCTCCCAAGTGGCTTGGTAAAGGCACACGCCCGTGTGCAGACTGAGCCCTATGAGCTGGAGTATACCAGTTCAAATCCAGCTCATGTCATTAGCCGATTGTGACCGGTAGAGCCCAATGCTGAGACATAGCGCAGTCCAGGCTGGTTTTTAAATGCTCTGGACTGTTGTTAACGAGCCTCTCCTTTCGGCTTCCTGGGTGCCTGTAGGCTTGCAGTACAGTCGAAGGTGCCTCTGCTCTAGTCGGAACTGAACCTCTTGTGCGGGCTGTGTAGCCTGCAGAGTGTAAAAGAGATGAGTGGCCACTGTCATTAGCAGCCCGAGAAGTGTATGCCATCTACCCAGATTCCAGCTGGAGGAATGGGATAGTTCTGGAGAGTGTCTTAAATGACAGAAAACAGCTCGGGTTTGACGATAAATAGGCAATTTTTCCGTGTTGTCGAGACGTTCTGTTATAGTCTAACTATGCGGACCATGTTATTCGGCCCTTTCGTTTCCAGGCTCGACTCACCTAGCTGATGCACGCGGAGCATCGGCGCCGAGCTCCCCCTCGTCCGCTCCCAGTACCCCGACTGGACTCTGCGGCGGCAGCTCCGACCCCACCCTCAACAACAGCTGCCCCATAGCTTTCTGCAGCTCCGCCGAAGGTCAGCCCCCCGTCGGGTGGAAAGAATGTCCCGAGTGCTGGGTGAAAAGGCACTTTCCGAGAAAGCACCTACTTTAGCGGCAGAGGGAAAATAGGTTTTGATTCTCAGTCAATTTAGCAGCTGCCAACATGACCTCGGGAGGTTGAAATTCCAGAAAAAAATCATTTGAATGCCAGCAAGGACAGTAGAAGAATTACACCTAGAAACAGATTAAAAATAGTGTTAAAAAAAACAACATATCTTAATAAACCTGATATGTTACATACAATGTTTGTATGCTTAGGGTCTCTTTATAAGATACTCTTTTGTTTCCGTGCCCCCCTAGGAACGAATCCCGGCTCGCCCATCAGTCTCCCGAAGTCACCCACCTTCCCATCAGGCTCCTCGTCCTGGAGTGACGAATGCTCCATCTGCTATGAGAATATGGTAGACACGGTGATCTACGCCTGTGGGCATATGTGTCTCTGTTACACCTGCGGCCTGAAGTTGAAGAAAATGGCCAACGCTTGCTGCCCGATATGCCGGAGGACAATCAAAGACATCATAAAGACGTACCGCAGCACGTAGGCACGGCCAGTGAGGCCCAAATAACGGACAAAGTGAAGTGAGGCTTTCGTGTACAGGGCATTTTACTCTGGTGGAGCGTGGGGCGTTTCCATGACGGGCAGTTACCGGTTTGTCACCTTGTAATGGTTCATCAGCACATCAGAGTCCATTAAATTTCACGCAGGTTCTGCAAAGCACTGGGTTACAGCGTAGCAGATGATGGGCAGTAAAAGCAATTACCCTCCACGAGTGACCGAGGATCAGCACACAAAACAGACAAAGATAGACAAGGCCTTTTGTGAATTGCTCTGTGTTTCAAGAGTTGTGAAGATGGAGGAGACTATATTTTCTAAAACTTCCCTCCAAACCTTTTCAAACAAAATCAATTATGATAAGAGAATAATGTTAATTTAAAAGAAGTACTTTGGAAGTGCCCTTACGTCACAACTTTTGTCTGTGCTGGGCTTTAGACAAGGAAAGGCCTCTATTGCTCTGGTAATACAGCACGACATGTGTACAGTTCACATATTAAATTGGTTGCTTCCTGCATTGTGCTAAAGGCAGCTTTGACCTTGCTGCCATTACAATAAATGAGGTGAGGCGGGAGTCGGCGGGGCCTGAAGGTGGATCTGTAGATAATTTCCCGGCCTTTCAGATGCACTGGCCACTTAAGAGCTAAACATGGGGCGGTGTGGCGGTTTCGACAGCGCTTTCAATGCAGTTGCTTAAAACAAGGGCAGACCCGCCCACAATGCACCAGTTCACTGTGAGACGCAGATTTCGCCTTTGCACCTTGTGTTGTTCTAAGTTGAATGGTTCGATCAACCTTGTTTCACAGTCAGAATGTATATATGGCAGTGACGGAAGGTGTGGTACCGCCTCCAGCTAGCTTCTAGCCTTATCAAACAGAAGAGGCTATTTTCCTGCAGATGGGGATTTGATAGCTTATATATCAATATCTTTGTATTCTTTCGAGGCCCATTTACTAACTAGGCCATTGTTCAGTGCGGTGGGAAATGAAGACATTAAATCAAAAGGGATTGTTATTGGCTAGGCCCCGCAGTAAGGAGCTGGAACTACACGTACTGACAAATGAGAAGGAATTATTCTCACGCCGTCGTTTTAATAGGCCGCTGTGGCAGTACTGTTATTTATTTTATAGTGTTTTGGAACAACTTTTATTCCCCCTTAGCTCAGTGCAATGTCGTACCTCGTTTAATTCCGGTACCTGGCAGAAAGCTGTTCTGTGAGCGCAAGATATGTCCACTCAGAAAATCTTGTTTTGATTGGGCTGGATTATTTCTATTAGGGGAACATAAATGACGACGTTTGCTATTTATCCATGAATATATTGAAAGCGTACCGTTACTGGCATACGGACAACACTGTTACAAGCTCTAGGTTGTTGTGCGCTGTAGAGGAAAATAACAAGCATTTTCTGACTTTAAGTCTACAAGCAGACGTTCGCTTGTGTTGGGAATCTTCAGAGTAGTTTATCGCTCTAGCTGGTACAGGTTAATACTTTGAAATTGTACTAGAATAGAAGCTATGTTGTTCAGGATTTTTGGTGTTTAATTAATAAGCAGCCTTTATCATTTCACGTGTGCGCATTAACATTTATAATTGGAAACGGTTTTGTAACCGTTTAATTAAACTAAAAGGCCCTTTGACTTTTATTGTATGCATTTTAGACTAGTTAAAGCACAACACTACTTTAAATACACATAATTTATTCTGCTACAGTGGGAATTTGTATGATGGATTAAATAGATATAAAGGTCAAAGGTTTTAGAGCTCGAGGTAAGAATGAAAAGGGTAATTTCACCCTTAAGAAAAAAATAATGAAATGGTCAATTTCACAGAAGACCCGACAAATCATTTGATTAAAATTTCAATGTTGGCACATTCCTGTAACACTGAGCTGTATTTTAAGACTTATTTTCCCAACTATGCCTGTAACAAGTTCCAATAATTGTATATATTTTTATAAAAGTCTAGCTTTAAATTTGAACAATTTTTCTGAAAAATTGGCAAGCAATATTTAACAATAACAATGAATATTTAACAAAAATAATTTGGTGTAATAACAAGCCAGTTAGTTTTCTCTCTGTGCCTCTGCAGTAGTTTACCCTTGATGCTTGACATTCAGGAGAGCGGACCACTTTTGAAAGGATAACTGATCTCATGATGTAATATAGAGTTGAGGCTTGAATTTATGCTGCTAATGTGTTGCTGTATCTCTTTTGAGAATATCATGAAAACCCATTGATATTCGTTCTCACGTGCGTACAAGCTTGAAGTGTTTGTTCAAGACTGTTGAATCGTTACTTTCAAGACTTTACTCCTTAATTACAGCTGCAACGTTAAAAGTGTGTATGGTCTCTCCTTTTTTTCATGTTTTTTTCAAGTTTTTTCATGACTTTCAAGTTGGCTTTTATTCTGTAAGTGTAATATATATTTTATTAGATTATGCAGTTTTGGTACTCAAAGAACTGTCTTGTACGGAGCATCTAACATTACTCCATATATAAACAACAGAAATAAAATGTACTGTTTGTGCCTTTCAGCAATACTTCACAGTATATCTGATCGGACAGGGCTCAAAACAAGAAATTTGAATATTCAAATTATAACATTGTTATAAATTAAATTAAATTTACAGCATCGTGCTCAGTTTAAAAAAAATATATTTTAAGTTTATAAATATTCCAGCTTTGGCAAAATATCACATTGGCTGAGAAAATAATTTGGTGTATTTTAGAGTAAAAATATTTTAAACCCTATTTCTTGATTAAGGCCATAAGTAAGTACATATTATTTTAGTACAACCTGTATGCATATGTTGAATTGTGGAAATTCTTAGAATCACGCTTAATATCAATTTGTAGGATTTTATGAACCATTTAAAAAAGTCCATCCCTTGAGATTGTGATTGTATCAAATACCTACATGGGCATTTCGTGGCCTGTTGTGTTTCTGACCAAATGTTTCTGTGAAATAGACAATGACTTTCTGTAAAATGCTATTATTTATTTTTCCACAGCACACACACACACATATATATATATATATATA
>JAOVYW010000037.1:1870040-1906988 GCA_025775045.1 Hiodon tergisus | reverse complement strand
TGTCTGTAATATTCTATTATTTATTTTTCCACAGCACACACACACACATATATATATATATATATATATATATATATATATATATATGAAAGAGGCTGTGAGAAATATATTGGATGTACCGAAGTCAAAATTGCTCAATTACGTCTATTGTGTTCTGACACGTGGTCAAATCTTTGACTCTCAGTACATTGTCCATTTAAAGAAATGAAGAGCTAACCCTTGACCCAAATAAAAAATAAAAATAAAAGAAAAACTGTACACCTCTGTGCTCAATGAAAAAATTATTAACAGAAGGGTTTCATCGAGGAGTGGGTTGTCTAAAATTATTATCAGGTGGGTCAATGAAGGCTGGGCCTTCGTTTCAATAAATGACTACAACATTCAGAAACTAAAATTTTGTCCAGAACTATTACAAATCCTGTGTACTTATTTTTTCTGTGATGGTTTTGTGAGGCAGATTTCTGACACTGACTGGTTTTGTCTCTTATAACTTGCTTACACATGCTTTCGTGTGAATTTAACATAAACTATGCTTGCTAGTGAACATGTAGAGCTTTTTCACTGCTGGTAAACCCTATGAGTTTGTTCACCACTTTTAGTCCCAGGGATAATTCCTGTGTTATCCATATTTAATTTGGTATGATCGCAACTGGTGAGAAGAGAGGCAAAAACCAATCAAACCCTCGGAAAAGCAGAAGAACAGTTTCATGAATATAGTTTTTAAAAGTTATCTTTTGTTATCTAAATTTTGATTCACATGTGAAAATATCATTTAATTTATGTTTATTCAGATGTAGTGGTTAAGTGCAGTTCTGTTCACTGTGTGAGTTAGACGATTGTGGCTATCAATAAACTGTCCAGACGTGTTTCCAGCTACTTGCTTGTTAGCGTTCTTGTTTCTACACCGTTTTGCTCGGAATTTTCATAAAACATGAGAGTTTATCTAACGGCCAAACGGCTCTGAATTTCCTTCACTCCTGTGGCTTTACCAATACATTGACTGAGAAAATGATATCCATGGTCTCTGTAAAATTCAATTACAAGGTATGCAGCATTGGCCCATCATATATTATGCGTTATTATGCGGAGCTGCTGATGTGTTTTAAATTACATCGTAATAACGTCGGAGATCAAACTTACACCAGATGCCATCTTTCATCTAAATGATTTCATGATGTGTTGAGATGCGTTCAAATGTGTGAAAATATGGTGCTCTTGAACACAAGGGCAGCAGTATCTAAAAATACATTTTTATAAGCTAGAAGTTGTTTTGACAAGGACCACAGGTTCCTGCTTCTTTGTAGAATTCCATTCCAGTAGTGTATATTAATTTGTAAAGGGAAAATAGCAAAAGATAGTCCTTTCGGCTGCAGGTCAGGGATAACTGCACTGTCACTAGATAGACCATCTGATTTGCAGTAAAAGTTTAAAATGGTTTAAAAAAGAAAAAAAAAATCCTTTACATAGGTTAAACATCCACCATTCCAATAAATTATTTAACCAAAATGCCATTCTGCTGAAATGTTAAGTTGATGACTACTTGCAATTTTCCATCAGTGGTTTATTCAAGTCCAAATCGTAACAGACCCCATTATTAGGAGTGCAGCTCTGTTTTCCAGCAGGTCAAATACTGCCCTCTAGTGGCCATAAATTAAATGTATAATTTCTACACACGCAAGATTCCTTGCTAACTACGCAAAGAGGGGGAAATCTGATCCAAGACACTGGCTTTGTGACCTCTTCAAAACCCAGCGCTGCTGAGTGAAAAAGAAAACCGCAACACTCAGAATAAAAGGCTAGCATCATTATTTCTAAATGGCGTGAGTTAATTCCAGCACTTCGAGGAGACAGTAACTCCACCACAACAGTTAACATCCCTCTAAGCCACTAAATACAAAAATCCGCTCCTTCCGTTAAAAGCCATCCTTCTTCATCGTCAGATTAACTAGCGAATCGTTACCCCCTGTGAGTGACAAGTCTTATTTTGAATACAACATTTTTGAGGAACTAAAGGCTTTGTTGCTTCGGTTGTCTTGTATGAGCCCATGCCAGTTCTTAAGGCTCAGTGCCATTTGCAACATTTCCCTACTTCCCTTCCTAACCACATGTTGCGTCTTATTACAACCGTTTCAATAATTCTGCTTTCGGCATAAACCGATTAAACGCACTTTGGCTGGTAAATTTTAAAATGCATGTGTGTGTGAGTATATATATACACGTTATAACGTATATAACGTTATAGCGTTAGCCAACGTTGTGGGTTAATATGTTCAATTTGTAAAGAAAAGCCATGGAAGTGAGATAAACAAAGATTATACATTTTATAGTGATCTTTAGGGCAATGCAAGATACAATGTGAACATGAACAAGATACAAAAGTAAAAAATAAAATAAAATTAAAAAAAAAAACACACACACAACAGTTTTGCAAAATGAACTGTGAAAGGCAGCCACCTGTTTCCAAAAAGACACATGAGTTATAATTAAATTCAGTTCAATTTAAAGTGTCCAAATACAACTCCAGTTGCATTGCTCATTATTTTATGTGGCCCTGTAAGCATTGGAATCCTTTCTAGAATATTAAACTAAATTGAAATTTGATTAGATTAATTTATAGGCAATAAATTGTTTAAAGTATAATCAATTGGTTTTGATAACAGGAGCTGCCAGTAAATTCAAATATTACATAATGAGAATAAAAATTAATAAAATCGTTAGCACCACATTTAGCCTAACTTGAGTAATGCAAGACAATGTTATGCAGCTACTATGCAGAGCGGGTACTGCTATAACATTTTATCGGTTTGTTTTTTTGACTTTGGTTTAGAGATCAAGAGTTAGTTTTGTAAGATGTAGCCCACAAGTCTATTTTTAGTGAGTTATGGCTTATATACAAGTACAACGTTATCGCATGGTCTGTGAGATGTTAAAACCGAAATTTTACACATTACGTAAGATTTGCGACGTTTCCCACGTTCCCATTGTGCTGGGACGTTTCCCACGTCCCAGCACAATGTGGTCACGTCTGATTCTTAAAGCCTGCGCTCGTGCCCTTTGTAAACTCACGTTGCTCTTTTTCCCCCTCAATGACCTCTACAATCCTTCTGAAGCACATTTCAAAACCTACCAAAAGCCATCTACCAGCACACATACACAAACCCTTACACATGCCCTCACACATGCACGCGCCACTAACTTTTCCATCAAGCTTTCCCATGACTTGTCTTTCTGGCATTCATTACCCCCCATAGAAAAGAAAGCAAAAAACTCATCCTGTTCAAGTAATTTATTTAAACAGTCGAGTCATAAACTGCAAAGACTGCCTATGAAAGAGAAAAAGCTATGAAATAAATTGTGCCAGCCTTGGTCTTGTTTTTTAAATTATAATCTTAATTCAGTATAACACGATCTGCAGTGTGGGCACCTCGGAACTGCTGATGCCCTTCCTATAATCACGCACGGCATCTAAACGACATCTATCAACCTTGCACCCCGCCACTTCATCCTGCTGATACACCAGCACAAAAGCCACCGCCCCTCTCGGAATTCTCAGCTCCTCCACAAACGTTCCCGACCTCTCGCATGAGAGCAACCCACCACAACTGTAAACCAAGCAGAGCTGCACGTCAGCCGACCGAAGAGCTTGACATGCAGGTCACTAACGCATGACGACAAGAGTGCTTTAAAAATGTAATGAAAAAGTTACCAAGGAAGAACGGCCATCGGAGGCCCCATTCAATTTGGGATGAACGCGCTCGTTGCACATTATACTCGAGAAGCCCTTCAAACTCGATAAGAAACCGTGAGCACACATTTCTGCTCGGCGTAATTCTCAAACGTACCTTTTCCATTTAATTCTCTTTCGCACATACCGGTTGATTTATTATAACCTCGTACGTAGCTGTGGGCACAGACCGTAAACTCTCCTCAATCCAGAAACCAGAGTCAAAAAAAGAAAAAGTCAGGGGTCTCCTTCCTGAAGCACCAGGACCCACGATCTGCACTTTGGGCCAGACCCTTTTAAAAACAGCAGAGAGGAGCGCATGCCGACGCGACCGCGATACCAAAGGCTAATCTGCATTTTTACGACGAGGAATCTCACCACAGATTTGCGCCACCTCCTTTCAAAATCGAGTTGGAAAAAATAATAATAATTTAAATGGTGCAGACCGGATTCTTAGATGTTTCTGCATACCTATGAAATAAAGAGTTACGTTTTTTTTAACTGTACACTATACTACATAGTTCTACTGTACTGCATAGAGCCGCTATCACAAAAGAATAATAGTTATTGAGCTCAATCTCTTTTTTTTAAAGGGGTAACAGAAGATCATGATGTTCTGTTGGCTGCCTGGCACTAGAACCCTGCAACCAATTCTTTACAGCAATTTTGTAAATTTTGTACAGTTATTCCCATCAAAGTAGACCGTAGAAAGTACCGGCACTCCCTTAATGCATTAACCTTGGGGAGACATTTGCAAAGACAATGAGAACGGTATACTGGACATTTGCAAACAACACTGCATGTTTCTGTTGGTAATGGGGTCTTATTTAGATTATACAGGGAAAATACAAAACATTTTAGGTGTGCAAATAAAACAACGTTTCTGTATTCTCAATTACATTGGCTAATCTCAGAGGCCAGTGAAATTTTACCCAAGGATCGTTGTGATTTGTGGCTAGAAACCTCTCCTTATTGCACGTCTTCATTATTTGTGAATGAGGCAAAGTACAAAATTACTACACATCGTAATGCTTTGAAAACTCCAGGAAAACTATTATTACAATTCCCTTGTGATTTTAGAGATGCAAACAAGCAAGGAAGTGTTTATAAAAAAATTTTTTTAAAAGCAACTACCATCAATATGTGCTGTACAAGATGTTGGAGCGATTGAACACGTTTACATAATGCCTTCGTCCAGGGAAATAGGGATGGAACAGGGAAATAGTTATGTTTAAATATAGTTTTTCCACTTTACATTTTTAAACAGCCATTTTTTGACAACGCTATGTAACCTGTATGTACCCGTTGGGATGAAGGACAATTTTTTAGCAATGGCACCATCCCAAATTGGTCCCGTTTGCGTGGAAAAATGTGACCTAAACTTGTATGAATCCTGTTGTCTTCGAGCTGATACATTTACTGCTTTTCAAAATGCATCTGTGGAATTCCTGCTTTAGTTTCACTGGTGGCAAAATTACATGATTGTCCGACCACATTAAAGCATTAAAATGTTTTACTTTTTTTTTAGTTCCATGATGAATAAATAAATATATAATCAGGCATTAGATAAAGCCCAATAATGACATAGGAAGTGTCCATTATTGCTAAAGTTGCAGTATACAGCATTGCATCAGTGATATTTTTATTTTAAGAAGGTAGGAAAAAAGTTTACCAAATGAAGGGATGAAAGAAAAATAGCTGTATCACTATCATTCAGTTCATGCAGTTCATTTGATAACGATTTCGTTTTGTTTCTTCGCTGGAGCGTCAAGACATAAATGTGAATTTTGCAGTAACTACTGTGATACAGAAGAGGTCGCCAAATCACGGAACGACACTAAATCAAGGTTTTTAAAATAAATCATGCATAAGCCTCACTAAGCAATTAATAATTGAATAATTCCGAGGCTCCCGAACGTGGGGCCACTTGCCAAAAGGTGCCAAATGTATTTTTTTGCCACTGCTCTATGCACACACTACTATTGTGAAGGACGGTGTTACAAATTCTGTGTAACAGGCAAAATAATTTAACTATTATAATGACATTAAATTATCATAAATAAAACAATTTATACAAAATAAATAATGTGCTGATTTTGAGAAAATGTTATACTGCATCTTTAAGTAATGCACTTAGATTCTGAAACATTAAAGTGCATTAATTCACAAAAATGAGCCACTTCATCCATCATTATTGTTCTTGTGTAATCACACAACAGAACTACTTTCAGGCTATATAGAATATAACTGCAATCTAGCAGGTACTGTACGTCACTGTACTAGTATTCTTAATACTATATTACTGTCCAGCAGAATTTAACATGAAAAGTTAGTCAGCGCTTAATCCAGCTGCAGAGCGCACACTATTCATTAGAAAAATATTTCAGCAGTCTTGAACATGAGCCATTTGAAGTAGTTTATTTTACTCGGTGACTTGTCAAAGGAGACACCCAATTTCGGAGAAATATTTAAATGAGACTACAATATTAACTGTTTCTAAAGGGGACAATAACCTAGTGACTAATTTATACAATACTAAATCCAGTTCAGCTTTGACTAGGCTTAAAAATAATTGTAATACGTTTTTTTCCTACCATAACTTCTATTAAGAAAAGATAAACTGCTAAGAAACGTATTTTAAATTAAAATTCCATTAAATCAAAATACTGCTCAGCAATATCAGAATGTTGTCGTGGAAATCAATAAAATTTAATTTGCCTAGGAGTATGAATATCAAGTATTTCCAGATATCAATACTATAACAGTCTCGTAAAAAAAATTTCAGTTCTGAAACCTCAATTGGTTATTCCAAAGAATATACTATACTTTATGAACCCACCAATTAAATACTAAAGATATACAAATGTCTTTTGTTATGATATTCATCTTTGGTTTTTGTCACATTTCGGGCTTAATGCTATGCAAATACGTCCCTGGGATTGCCTTATTCCAGTACAGTTTTGTGTTCTCAGTAAACTATTCCTTACAGTGAACAAGTAAAGCAGCAATATATACACACATACAAAAAAACAAAAAACAACTCTGGAATTATTTGTAAAAAGAAAAAGAAAAAAAAACATCTGAAAAAATTGTAAACCAATCTTTTTTTATGACTGAAAGATCAAAGTAGGGGAGTTCCTGATCATTTGACATAAGCATGAGGAGTAATTAAGAGTTTTAATCATCTCCGTCATTTTCATGAGATGAATTTATTTTCAAGCGTTGCGGTTATTCCAAAAGCTTAAAGAAAAATTGGTTCAACAGCACGTTATAGATAGTTAAACTTAATCCGTAGATTATCTAAAAACAACCTGTTAATTTAGGAACACGTGGGCTAAACGCTATAAAAATAATCCGATCGAATTTCTGCGAAGAAAGCCAGTCGGGCGAAACATCGCACGCAGAGATTCTGCTAGAGGGTCTGAGCAACTTCAAATCTTAGGCTGGCGGTGTGATGTGCATGTTACAAGACTAGAGCAGAAATACATCTCTAAGGAAGACGTAAAACAAACGACACACACAACATAGAAGTTTTAAAAACGAGACAAAACTAATCTGCCGTAATTAACGCAAAAATGGCCCTTTTTTCTATTTGTGCTCTATTATAAACTCTATTCTGTTGGGAGCTTGAGCACTAAAGGTTGAGCCATTAACGTTTTTTTAAAGAAATTTAAGAACAATATTATTCCTTTTCTAAATTTGAGATTAAATGGATTTGGACTGTTTTGGTATTCCAATTTAAAAACAAAAAAATGGAAGAAACGTTTCGTAATGGTCCATACTCATTGACCTATGGCAGAAAAACTGAGTACGTTTTTTTTTTTTATACCAGTTAAAGTTCGGTTCACTCCTCAGTGTATATACACCTAATTAAACCAACAAAGGCTCCCATTCTGCAATCCAAAAAGTTTTGTATGCAGGTAATATCCATAGCATCTACCTGCAGAGTTACGAATTACATCATCAACTCCTCTCCAAAGGTGACATTAGCTTTTCCTTCAAAATCAATAAAAACACGCTCACAATATTTGAGATAACGGAGTGACCACCCTGGTATTCCTTGTCACTCATTTCACTGACCAATCTTAACTATATTTTGTGTATTCATTTCAGTAACCCAGCACTTAAAGTGTCTATTTTTATTAATTATATACTGGGTCGCCGCCCCCCTTCCCACTGTTTATAAAATGAATGTATCATTTTCAACAAATTTGGGGAACGTTACTTCTTTCTTTCCAAGTAGTTAGAGGGCACCCAGCCCTTCTGAAGCCTACCGCTGTCGAGGACCTGGCAGTACCACCACCCATTGGGGTTTCGCTCTAAGACTTCCAAGCTGGTTCCTTCGGAAAACCCCATGGTCTCGTCGTCACCACGGTAATCGGCCACAGAGACATACACTTCTCTGAGGTTGTTGTGTATGAGGTGGGACTTCTCAATGGGTTTGGGCTTTAAGGCGGAGACTGGGATGCCGTTCCTCGGGGCCGCCCTGCTCAGGGCCTCAGTGCTGTCCATTCCCGCCCTGTCCGGCTGCCTGAGTCTGACGCTGGTCACCTGGGGGCGCACAACGCTGAAGGAGGAGTTGCGGCGCACGGCGGCGCCAGACCTCAGCTGGTCAGTGGAGTTCAGGGACTCGTTCCTCCTTAGGGAGCCCGTGTGGACGTTGGTGTCCTTGACGGGCGGCGAAACGAACACAGACTGGGGACGCACGGCCAGCTGCCGCACCCCGTTCCTCATTTTCACGGAGCCGTTTACCAGGCCAGCGAAGCCCCCGGGTGGCTTTGAGGGGATGGGCGGCGTGGCCCTCCTTGTGTTCTGGTTGATGTTGTTCAAGGCTTGGACCCTCTGCTCGTTCTTCTCCAGGCTGTTGGACTTGCTCATGCTACCCTGCTTGGTGGGAGTGCCATCCGACTCGGAGCCACCGGCATCAGGCTGCGGCCTCACAGGCTCCAGGTAGTACGTGGGGGCCCAGCCCTCGGCGTCCCCGCACCGAACGTACCACCAGCCGCTCTCTTGCTTCTCCAGCACCTCCACCTCCGCCCCGGCGGGGAAGCTGATTTCGGAATCCTGCACCTTCTCGTAGCTGTCTGTGGTCCTGTAAACGGAAACTTCAAAATCAGAGTCCCCCCGGCTCCCTTTGGAGTAGATGCTGGACAGGTCCGAGGTGCTCCGGGAGGAGACGGAGTCCTCCGAGGAAACAATGGAGGCGGTCTCCGAGTCCTCTCCGCGGGAGACCTTAAGGCTGTGCTTCAGCTGGCCGGTCGGCCTTAGCTGACGTCTGAGGGTGCTGATGTCCATTTTCTCTGGGCTCTGAGGCTCCGATTTGGCCAGGAGGGGTTTGGGTCTGACGACTGGTTTGGGTTTGGCTGAGGGACTTTGGCTGACTTTCTGCTCCGCGTCTTTCTTGAAAGCCGTTTGCTTGGCCACGCTTTGGGTGGATTCCTCCGAGGAGGACCTGGCACTGCACTCCTCGTTTTTGGTCAGGGACTGGCTTCTGCTCAGCTCAGGCTGGATTTTTTTCACGGCTTTCCCGCAGCTGAGTGAACTCCGGGAGGCGGTGACTCTGTGGGATGGCGAGAAGGAGCTAGCCTTTGTAGAGTCAGAATCGCCACTGGCCTCTCTGCCAGAAGCCGCGTCTTCTCTGTACAGCCTGAAGCCATCGTTCTCGTAGATGCACTCCTCCTTGGTGAACTCCCCTGTGGAGTCCTCCACCTTGGTTGAACTCTGCATGGGGGGAACAGGCGCAAGCTTGGAGGAGAGCTGGGAGATCTTCTCATGAGTGGCCTCCTCGTTTTTTAGATCCACAGAGGACTCTCCCTTCAACAGGCCCAGCTCCGGTTCCAAGTCGAGCCCGATGGCAGGAACGTCGTACTCTGGCTCTTCCCACACAGGCTGGCTGGGAGACTCTGCGGCTTTGACGGTCGGGCTGTTTGGTGGGGCCGCCTCCTCGGAGTCCTGCTTCTTGACCGGCGGAGCCGGTGGGGGGACCTTGGGCCTGGTTAGAGTGCTGGTCCTTCTACTCAGGTTGGGCTTCTTCCTTTTATCAATGTAAGAGCAAGGGGCCCAACCTTCCATCTCCCCAATCTGGACGTACCACCATCCACCCGAGTTCTTTTCTATGACCTACCGCAATAATTATTTAGAATTAAATAATGCCATTTTGTTCAAAATACACGCTCAAGCAACTTGTGAGAAATTCATAATATAAAAGATACAGTGCTCTCTTAACCCATTAAATTATATTCCAAACTCAGCTGATAAACAGAAAACCTCCCTTTTTAATGTAACTGCTTAATCCCTAAACCCCTCTGAAAACCACCAGTACCTGATAGAAACCTGCTAGTACCTGCTAGAGTTAGTCAGTTATTAGTGACTGTCATACAGTTAATCTATTCAGAGTGAAATTTACCGAATAACATACTTCCAGAAGTGTAGGTACTGTGATAAAAAACTAATAGTAGGCATTACTTGAAAGAGTTAATTAATTTTCAGTACATTTTAACTACATATCACTTACGTCAGCCTTTTGTCCTCCACGGAAACTGATGCCATCAGATATACAGGACTGAAACTCAGCTATGGTGTAATACTCAGCTTCAACCGTAGGTGGCTCTGGTGGCTTGGGTAAATGGAACCCCTGCCAGAAAGTAAGGAGGACATAATTTAAATTTAAATCATTTTAAGGTACAATTTAATTAAATATTTTTAATTTTAATTTTAAATAAGTGTTTTTTTTTCTCCAAACAGAGACAGAGGAAAGAGGAATAACTGACCAGGCTGGTCTCTCTTCTGGGAGGAGGTTTCTGCCTGAGGTTTGGAGAGCCTAATAATTTAAATATAAACATAACCAACAGTCAAATGTAATACACATTAAATTGATACAACTACCATATTGCAAAGGCTGACAACCTTCCATCAATAAATTTGCTTTGCAATATATAATACACCACCAGAGGTCAGTATTTCTTTTTTTTCTTTTGACGAAGCTCACCGATTTCCACTCTCTGAGGGGCGATGCGGGCGATGGCAGGGGAGCCCAGCTCTGCTTTGGTTTTGTTGTCCTGCAGGGCAGCGCTGGTGCCACTTCCAGGCTCCTCGCGGGGGACAGGGAGGCTGATCTCCTTCTTTAAAGTGAGGGGTTCCTCCGGCTCGTTGTCCGTCTGCACGTCCTTCTCACTCACCGCCTTCTTGTTGAGGAGGTTGCTGATCTCCATGATGTTGCCGATGATCTCCACAGGGCCGGTCAGTGTCTTCTTGCGGGGGGAGAGCTCGTCTTTCACCTTCTTAAGGTATGAAGCAGGGGCCCAGCCTTCTTTACCCTGGTACCTGATGCCGGGGATAAAAGATGATCACCAAGCAAAGGCAACCTTAACTTCTATACTGACGAGCTCCTGACACAGAAAAACAAAAACACAGACAGCCTCTGACTACACTGCAGACAGCGCACTGATATTTTCTGCATTAGACTTTTAAAAAGACCGGCTTGCTCCTTTCTGGCGGGTCAGCCGAGGACCTCAGCTCACTTAGGACGGGGGGGAGGGGATAAGATTGGAGATAATGGACCATAGCCTGTACATGGGAGAGCTATCAGCACTTATAACTCTCCATAGAGACACCCTGCCCTCCCCCAGAGAAGGGTAAACAGTAATCGAGACTCACAGGAAACAAACAGATTAAACAGGAAATCCAATTCCACTCATTTAAGTATATACAGAGCACATTTAATGATGTTTGTGGCCGATATATATTTAATTGGTAGGGAAGAAAACTTTGTCTTTTGGAGAGATAGATCAAAGCATACCCTCCCCTTCATCGTCATTAAATAACAATACTTTGAGAGGCAGTTTTAATTATTCCTGACCCAAGACTAGAGCCATCATAGGCATAGGTCAAGGCAGTTATGCCTGTGAAGGACTCTCATCAGCTCAAGATGTCTTACAGGACTCCCCAATGACACAAAGCATACGACAACTTGGATGTCTGGAGGCCCTCACCTTATGTACCACCAACCTTCCAGGTTCTTTTGGATGACCTCCACGGTGACCCCTTTTTCGAACCCGATCTCGTCCTTCCCCTGGCTGTTGTAGGGCTGCACTGTGATATATTTCTCCTCTTTGTGCAGGGAAAGGGAGAGACAGGTAACGACAGAGCATTATTTTTAACTATACTTTTCATTTGCATTCAAATTCCTGTCATTGTTCAATCCAAGGCCCAAATAAAGTCCCCATTTCATTTAAGTACGCTTGGTCAAATGGTATGTTTCAGCTACAGTTATCACCCATGCAAGAACGTCTTGCTTGGTATGAAAGTGTTCCTCAGCAGTACACCTGATACAGCGCATTCCGAAAGCAGCATAAAAACCATGCGGGAGATCTTTTATCACATCCGCTCGGGAACATGGTAAAACCGACTTTCCCTCCAGAGACAGTGTTGCCGACACACAGCATCACGTAGAGCACGTGTTCCGCACGGAACACACGGTCACCGCAGGATCCAAGTCACACCACCATTTCGACCCAGTTGCACAAAGGCTACGGCCTGCCGAGAGGCTCACTCAGCAGAGCCGTATGATCTGGATTTCAGCGTCCAGCTCAGCTCAGCTCATTTCCTGTGCCTGTTGTGACTGGAGTGGTGGCAGGGTTCACAGCCAAGAGTTGAGCTGCAGGAGTGCAACTGCTGATTCCAAATTTTGGGCAATAATAATAAAAAAATAATAATCATCATTATAAAATATAAAAAAAGGATTTATTTTTTTGCACGGGAACACTTTGAGTATGAAATACTCAGAACGCACGTAAGGCTGTCAATATGACTGACCCAGAGATCTACTGTCCACGTGATTTGGCTTCAGAAACCCAGATCCCTAATCAGTCATGTAATAGACAGACTCTGGCATTGATGCTGAGAAGCTGATAACAGAGCTCTGGAGGACTCCAAATGGATTTAGGAGAGCGAATCCAGCATCACTGGGTCGTATGGCAGAGGACACGTTTCAATCAGTCATTCAGAGTGCCACAAGAAACAGGCAATGCAGGCCTTTTCCCAATGACTGTATCACTCTAATTGTCCAATTTCATTATGGGTGACATTTAGCAGAGCCACAATTCTTTAGCTGGCGTCCAATACTGTACCGCCCAGGAGGGTGGCTGCATTACTATATTTCTCGTCATTCCAGACCGTCTGACGTCAATCATCTGAGGCTGGAAAACATGGCGGAGGGTGATTTGACTGAGCAACGGGGAGCCGGCTCCGCGTGCTAGTGTTGGTCTCCGGTCAGCCAGCTGTGCCAGAAAGGGGTGTAAAGCGCAGCCATCGCCTGCCAAGGGATGAGGTCACGATCTGTGAAACTGAATCAAAGGGATGGGTTCGGAGGAAAGGGGGTGGGGTTTCAATAACGTGAGCCAATGAGCAGAGATCATGGGATGGAAGTGTGATCTCAACGCCATGTAGGGCTCTTTTGTTTTTCTTGTTTTTTGAATCGCTGATTACTCATCTCCCCCCCAACCCCCCTAAGAGTTGCCTACTGCGTATATAGAGTCAGCAACCAGCAAGAACATCAGAAACACGCAGGGCAACAAGAGGCAAGTGGTTCCTCCGACCCACCAGTCTCCAAACTGTTAGCTTTAAATACAGTACAGGTTCAGCTCCGGCTGGAGGACAGACACGTCCCTCTCATTGCATCGCTGGCCTACAGTTGCATAAAAGTTAATAGAGGTCACTGACCACTGTTCACTGTTCATAGACTGAGTGAAAAAAAAGATCTGATGCGATGTATGGTCAACACGCAGCCAAGAGCGGAAAACCGTCAGAGGGCACTTGGTTTCTAATACACAGAAACAGGAAAATCCCTTCATCAGCCGGAGACCACCACTTAACAAGAGAGTTCTCTATTCCGCATTGCGCTCCACTGAATTCACCTTTCATACAAGTTCCTCGTAAGTCATATTTGGTTCATGGATCTCTACATCCAAAACGCATCCGCTAAGGAATCATTCCGCTTCTCAGGGGTTACAGGTCAGGCCTTGGGGGCCAAAAACCGGAGTCATTTCTCTCGTTTTGTTGTAGGGAAATTGTGATTAGCTTGCTACACTGACATGCTCTCTTCGTCTGTCTGTCTTCGCCACCACCCACAGAAACAAAAGCGGGGGGGGGGGGGAAATAAATAAATAAATCTTCACTAAATATTTTTTCCGAGAGTCAGCGTTATTTTCATGGCAGGACTATTTTTGAAGGTGGAAAAAGCTGGCGTTCCAGAAGACATTGGCCAGCGCGCAGTGCGGTAACCGCTGCCAGCAGAAACCCTGAACTGGGCTCCGAAACCCTTTGCCTCACTATTTTGTCTCCCAAATGCAACTCTGTAAAAAATAAATAAATAAATAAGAACAAACTTGCAGCTGGGCAGAATTCGAGGAGAGTGCTGGAGAAATCGAGTGAAGTACAGCCACTTCCCGACAGACATGGCTGCCTTCTCCATCTTTGCAGTTACCTTATCTCCTCTCCTGGGCCTTGAAACGCAAAAGCTGCTTCTTTCCTGTTCTGGTCACATAGCTAGCTCATTGAAAAAAAACTGTTACCTTGCCCCTTCAAATTTCTTCAAATTGCCACCAACCGAGGAAAACTTAGTAAAGAGAATAGCACCCCCCCTCCCGCCCCCACACCCACACCCACCACAAGTCTGGTTGTCCTCAGAGAATAATTTCGAAGGACCATTCGCCAGTGCCTTCTGGGAGTGGACCACCAAGAGGAGCCATCACAGCATAACATTCACCACCATCCAGTGAAAGTAATGACCAGCATGTGCTAACTCTGTTCCAGCCGTCTCGCCCTGCCCTCCCTGCTCAGAGCAAGCCGGAGTCATCCTTCCGCCCGCCAATCCCCTCGCCGTATGTCAGACCCAGAATCCAACAGACTGAGGTCACAGCAAACACACCGTCGCAGGAAGTTACGAGGGCTTAAGGGGTTTTACCATGCTTATTGCACAGGTTAGTCACAATAAAAAAACAACAACACAAAAGCAAGGTACAATTGTGAATCGTGCTTAATGTTAATCTTGAGTCTAGACAAAACTTCTGGTCCTGTACTGAGCAATAATTACCCACTGAAAGTAGAGGCGCTTTTTTCTGTAACGGCAGATGATATTTTAATTTACTGAAGTTACCCGGCTTAATACTGAGAAAATTGTTCTGTATATCCATATATATCCATACATAATATAAAAGGTTATGAAGGCTCCCACGTTTACTAGCATATGCCACTTGCTAAAGCAATGCTGAAGAAATGTAAGGGTTTCAGAATTAAAATAATAAAGTACCACTTTTCTACACAAAATTTTTTTTCTCATTAAGAAATACATCAAAATAGATGGTTAACGGTGAGTTTTTTTTGTGTCCCACTCTGGTTAGCAGGTGGGTACTGTGCAGATTAACTGTGCTTGTTATTCATGCTTGCGAGAAGCACGGCGCGTCTCCCCGACAACGCAAACGGTGACGCCCCCGCCTCTCCTTCATCACCTCGACTCTGCTGTCGGTTGACAATGCCGCCCAGCGTCCATCGCCGGTCCAGCCTCTTCAGATGAGCCTTTCGCCTCTTTGTGACTGATGGAGCATGGAGATGGAGACCAAAAAGGGGTAAACATGGATGCAAAAGCAAAGGACAAACAAAACATGTGTGGCTGGGAAGTCGTCATTAGTCACATGGGGGCTTAGAGTGGACAACATTGACAGGAGGACTGACTTGCAGGAAATTTTATAATGAAGTTATACACAGAAAACTGTGTCAGAGCATTCTCCTATCAGGTGTTAACATGGGCTAAATGAGAAAACCTCTGGGTTCAGACAATGAGGTGTTGGATTCAAGTGTTAGCATAACAAACCAAGGAGTTCTGTCCTTCTTTTGCTTAAGATCAACTGATGGCAATGGATAACTGTCAAAGACAGAATCCTTTTATACAGTCTGGAGCCATCTTCGTAATGCCTAAAAATTTTTGAGAAACCGTCCGTGTAAAAGAGAGACCTGGATCATTGTGTTACATGTCTTGTTACATCCTCACCATAGTACTATTTCCATGACAACAGACATGTGCGCTGACGTGAGGGAAACAGGGCCTAGGAAACAATAGCATGTGAGTCCTATAGCTTTAATTACACACATCGATAGCACTGTGGTAGGCTACCAGTCTCTTGCACCTGCATTTGGCACGTGAGTTTCTATCTCCTGCACTAAACGACGTCTCGTTTTAAGACTTTAGCGCCCACTGAAAACTAAGGGCAGAAGATGAGACGTGACGAGCAGGAGTTCTATAATACATTATTCTGTGAGCTGTCGTTTGTGGCACCATGTATGAATTTCTTTACACTGGCACACAGCTAGAATTCCTGCAAAATCACGTAACTCGCTCTGTGCCCACTGCATATAGACCCCTCCTGCCGGAGTTCCAACCATATGGCGAATCATTTACGCCAATTTGGAGAGGACGGACGGAAAAGAAGTGTGTTGCATCTCTGTACAGTGCATAGTTGATCAGAGTTAGTTACGCTACATGCTTGAAATTTGAAAAAAAACCTTTCTTCCCCTCATTTCATCATACATATTTAAGCTTTTAAAAAATAAAAAAAACTTTAAATCACTAATTTTTCCCCATACTTTTTGGGTAATATGTCTCAGCTTGACAGAAATCCATAACGTAAGAGACATTAATACACAGGGGAACATTAAAAAATAATGTAACTATATTTTAAGAAGACAGAATTAACTTATTTTTCATTCTTTTACCATCCATTTCACTCCGTAATTGATATCAGATAGGTAACCCCTAAAAGGAAAATGCTATTTAATGGCACACACAGACATTTCTTGCTTTTTGCTAAAGATGTGAATACAGGATACAGAGCCGGCCGGTTAATGGGAAACTGGTGCTGCAGCCAAATGGAGGGTATGGAGGGGTGGGGGCATTCAGGACACGTGGAAGCTCCTCCCACCCCCACCCCCACCATCACCATCACCATCACCCAGAGCACTAAGAGGAGTCTATAGCAGTGATGTAACAAAGCAATTACTCCATTACCGCTATCAAACTGTCCAGCAACCAGGACGATGGAAGGCTAACCAATGAGCAGATGGTTTGTCGTCACAGGGAGAGAAATTCTTCCCTCTTTTGTCTGTACGTATTTTCATTCTGAAAGATTTTATTCCTTATGCTACAAGTCATAAAAGTCAGCTTTGAGGAAATGTACTTTTATGCATAGTCATTAACGAACTGATCAAATATAAACAAACAAAAAAAAGAGAGCAACATTCAAACACAAAGTAAAGCTAGCTAGGAATATTTCGCTATCGTTATGGGCCCCAGTAGGAATGTATTTATGTGGCAATATCCTCCACAAAAAACAAAAAAAAATGACAGTGAAGAGCGTGGACGAAGGGCTGCTCCACCGCGGTTTGGCCAGTCTCTTCGCCACACCGTGACCTGGATGATGAAAACCCAACTGGAAAGCACTGCAGACAGGCTCACGAGCCCTGTTTCATATCTGTGGCAGTCGTCACACTAGATAAATCTCCAGCCTTCATGAGGAGCCCTGCTTTCCTTCCCAGCTCGGGAGCAGGACACGTTGCCTGTTCTACGATCCCTACGCCGAGCGGTGATGAAATCTGGGGCGGCTGGACCGGGACACTTCTTGGAACGGCGCACAAGGACATGGTGACCTCTGCCGCCTCTGTCGGACAGCGAGGACGATGATGACAGAAATAAAAACAAGCGTCGGCTGGCTTCTATTCTCTGTGGGTTTTGTCCGTTGGGTTTACTACCAACGTATTAAATAATGATGAAAAACTGATATGATGATGTATAGAGCTGGAAATTGAGGTTGAAAAAAAGACTTGGCTATAGCGGAAAGCTCAAAATTATAGTATTAGAAACTTTGATTTATGAATTTTATAAAAGTCTAGTATAATTGCTTCTGGGACCCATCATGGTTTGGACAAGAATTCTGTCAAAACCTAGCTCTTTGGACATGACCACATGAGGGAAAACAAAATATCTTGTCACAGAATTGCAATGTCGCCAGAACGAGGGAAAAAAACGACAAAGTACAACAGCTTTCTGATTCAGACATGCGTGGCCTTACCTTCCCCTGCCCTGGAGGTGCTCAGATCCAGATCGTCCCGAGTGCCGCTGTGGGAGTCCAGGTACGTGGCGGGGACCCAGCCCTGCTCCTCGGCGGTGCTGACAAACCACCATCCTGATGGAGCAACACAGTGACAACGACAAACACCTCAGTCCCGGGTCAGTAACAGTTTATCACCCGTTCACCATGTGAAAATATGCAGTTCCCTGGTTCTTTCTCCTATCAGCAGTCAAGTATTACATCGGTAGGCTTTTCCACTGAAAATAACGGTAACGCAATACGTTTAGAGGCCGTTTGCATTTTCTGTTCCCCACATGGATCAGCAGTAACATAACAAGTACAATGTTTTGTTCTAAACTAAAAGCAGCAGATTTTGGAACAAAATAGTGCCTGTTGTCATTACTGATCCATGTGTGTGGGGCAGTCCAGTCCGTATGTACATACGGACTGAGGCTTCTAATGTAAGGGATGAAAATGTGGTTATTTTTGGATTTCCACATTACCCAACTTCACTTATTACAATTGCAATATATTTTTGCAAAACATGTCATTGCCGTAGCTACTGATTTGAAACAGAATAACAAAATAAGAGGAAACCATTCCATCTTAATATTCATGAAATTTTTTCCATCATAGCTCATCAGGGTGACACACAGGGCGTTAGGCAGAGTACACCCAGGACAAGGCAGTCCATCAGAGGTCAGGAGACAACAGCAGACACGGCCAGTGAGGATTACTTGCACGCCACAGGTGGTTAATGAACACTACGCATAACGAGCGTTTTGAGAATAGGCAAAAGAAATGTCAAAACAAAAATCAAACAAGTAGTGTAAATTGTAGTGTAAAATAAGAGCTAGATAGCAAAGCCAATCATGGGGGCCCCTTCCCACTCCCCTTCCTTGTCAACATCAGTGATAGTCAGGAAAGTAGAAAGGACAACTATTACAATAAAATTGTATGGCATGTCTAGAGAGAAAAAAAAGACATAGTAGCCCTGACCAAGAACAATCCTTAAATTGAAAAACATCAGTTTCATGTTTATTTAGTTACAAATATATAAATGCATTGCACATAAATAAATTATACCAATATTTGCAGTGATACTCTGATGCTGTTCTTTATGATTTCATTAATCAACGGTTATGAATTAGTAAGATTATTTGTCAGATCATCTGTCATGCTGGGGTTTTGAGGCTACTTAATTCAGCCACCAGCCCATAGAAGACTAAAGGAACTGAACCTCACACTATTGAGCAAGCCCGGGGAATAACATATCGCCGTGTAAACCATTCTGACCAGAACTCAGGGCAGCGTTTGCTTCATTTCCAGGATCAGACACAAGGAGGCACATTCATGGCTGTACCACCCTGAATGTGGTGGGCAATGCGTGGTGGCCTAAGGGTATACCAACCTAAACCACCTCTCACACTGAATGGGGGACTGTCTACATCCCAGCGCCATCTGTGAGCCCCATCCGGTCTGCTACACAAGAGCTGATTCAATCAAAATTCAACCAACATAAATTAGTTACCGCCCTGATTAATTTCACACAAGCGTCTCAGTTGCTGTTCTCAAAACAGTTATATCAAATTCTGGGAAATACTGCTTGAAGAAAAGAAAAAAAACCTTTCTAAAACAGTTGTGTAAAGATTGTGTGAACAGGTTTGTGTAAAGATTGTGTGTAAAGCTGACACACATGACTGCATGAATATATAGGCTAATACTATACTTGGCCATGTGCATGACTTCCTCCCCTAAAAAATTACACTTTACACAGCACAGATTATCCAAAAGGTTGATAGCTTAGTGATTTCATGGAAAACGAGGTGAAAATGTAAAAAATAAAAAGTGACATTTCTGTCAGAATGGTAAATATCTCCTCATAAAATCAAGGTTTGACCTAAGCAACTGCAAGTACGGTAAATATTGAATCCAAGGGGAATCAGGGTTTGTATTGCAAGCTTTCGGTTTGTAAAAAGCTAAGCTGTTTTGTTTTCTTGGAAGGCAAACATACTTTATTAGCCTTTAGCTTGCATAACAGCCAAAAGCTAACAAAGAGCATCTGACAGCATATTATTTACCCCTGACACATTTATCACAATTTTATCTGGCGTACAGGAACATTCTAAATGTTGAGGATAAGTGTGTATCGGGACAGATGGGGGAGCTGCTATATCCTTTAAACTCAGCCCAAGCTTTCCAGTTGGCACGGCCTGAGGGAGTCAACAAGCCATGTAATGTGCTTCATACTTCCACTTTGACAGAGTTCATGGGCTATAAATCAAGTCTCAGAAACAGAAAATCAATGTATGGAGTACTTAAGGGTTCAGCGCCTTTAATGCAGGCATGCCCCACCCCTTGAGTGTATGTGAGGGCTTCAGACTTCTTTGGGAAGTTGTCCTACAGATGTTTACATTGGGTGGAAAGGAGACGGTTTGGCACGCGAGGCGGCTTTTCAGCATTCTGTCCCCAGACAGACCGACAACAAGTCTTGTTTTCGCAGGGAAAACACCGTCGCCGTCATCGTGAAAACCATTGAATCAGGGTTTCCCCATCCACAGAACGCAACGATGAATTTCTTTGGAAAGTCACCGGGCTTTCACATAACAAAGGGGAACCCAGGTATTCCGCTTTAGTAGATATTTTTCATTGCACAAATGAAAAATGCTGAAAAAATGTGCCCAAATCTGACCTTTAGGAGAAACTTATCAAATGCGTTTGAATTTCAAAGATGTTTTTGACCTTTATGCTAATATTTGCTTATTTTTGATACTGGATATTATCATATCTTCAACCAAAACCAAAGACCCAGAGTGAAAAAATACCCCATAATGTCATTTACTAGTACAGTGGAAGAATTTTGGAAGCCCTCTCCTGCAAAACAGTTTCAACTGCTTGTGAAATATGTTTGTTTTCAAGCACCTGCCATAACTTCTCCAAAGTCAGGACTTTGACAAGGCCATTGAAAAACTTACAATGGCTTGTTCTTCAACCAGTCTGACAAACTTGCGTGCTTTTCGGATCATTGTCACTGCTGCATGAACAAGCAGTTCAGGGAATCCTTGAATTATCTGTTACAGGGCAGAATTCATAGTTCCTTCAATAACCTTAAGGCATTCAGGTCCTGGTGCAGCAAAGCATTCTTAAATCATGATTCTACCACCAACCCAGCTTGATCGTTGGTATAAGGTTCCTACAATGAATGCAGTTTTGGTTTTTGCACCGAAAAATGAGCCGATATTGGTCAAAAAGGTCCACTTTAGACTGAACTGAGCTACTGTGGGTCAATCCAGGATCTTTTTGGCAAACATGAGATGATAATTCATGTTCTGCTTAGTGAGCAGTGGTTTCATGGTTGCCAGTCTGCCATGACTCCTACTTTTGCCCAGTATGGTGGAGTCATGAACACAGACTTAAGCCAAGGCAAGAGAGGCCTGCACCATGTTTTTCAAGGGTTCTTACGACATCTTGGATTTTAGAGCCATGCTCATGGAGAGATTTCAGCAGGACAGCCCCTCCTGGAAAGATTCACTACTGTCCCTTTTATTTGGATGACATAGCACTGGCTGCTCAGTAGAGCTGCCATGCCTTAAAATGGCAGTCTAACCTTTTCCAGACTCACAGGCCTCCACAACTCTTCTTTTTTTTTAACTCTGATTTTCAAAAGTTAGTCAGATTTATATTAAGCAGGACTTATTGTTAACCAAAGTTCTCAAACAGCTGACTGCAATTTTCACTTTAATTGGGTAGAGTTATGATCTCGGTCATTATAATGAGAGAAGATAACTAGGTGAAGACAAACACAATGGCTAATAACACTAGTAATAACAGCACCAGTAAATGAATCATTCCATTTAGCACCACTGCAGTAGATGGACTAAGGTTTGGTTTTACAACGTGAGGTTGTGTGCAATGAATACAACATGGCTTCCTCACACCTGTTTTTCATTTTGCATGGGCACGCCAGTGGAAAAGCAAGTGTCATTCTCAGCAGGGGACATCGTGCCAGCTGTAGAGCCTAAAACATGCTTTTGGAAGGGAAAAAAAAGAGCCGGTTTGCTAATTAAGTGCACATTGGCAGACATCTGAATACACATTGCTTTAAAGAAACACTGTTGTCTCAACAGGTTACCAGAAAAGAACGGAATTATAGATGGCCGGCACTACTTTCTTTTAAGTTCCTACAGGTTCTTAGGCTGAGCTGACTAAATCTCAAAAGAAAAGAAAAAAATTACATTTTATGAAACACCCACCACATGAGTGCTCATTTCCTGGCAAGAAACAGCTTCCCAAGAAATCCAACAAGCAGCCATCCAAGCTGCATAGCTCTCACTGTGTCTTGTTTAGCAATGTCAAACTCAGATTGTGAAATGCTTTGTTTTTGTCTAAGACTGTTTAGAGAGAAACCACCATTATTTTGTGTGTATTTTCAAATATTACATATTACTCATTTTAGTAATCAGAAAAGAGTGAAAGGAGAACAATTGTGTCAAAATAATTCACATAGTATATTCATAGCTAGGAGTTGCTATTGCATTTTATAGCACTATTTTATAGTTGCATTTTTCAATAGAAGACTTAGAAAGGCAAATCTATTTAACACACTAAGGCTGGCGCCAAATCAAAGCTTTGGCAACCGGCTAATTGCACTTTACATAAATGTATTTAATAGCATTTTCTTTTCATGAGTAAAAGAAATAAGATACTTACAAAAACAAGACAACTCTATTAAATACAACTGTATTAAACGTGATTAGAAGTTTGACCAAGTTTTAAATTTGGTCCCAGCGTAGGTCCTGCTTCTTATCCCAATAATAACGTAACAATCACACTACAACGGAAAAGACAAATTAAAATAAATCTCAGCAACTAAGAAAGTATTTCCCCCAAAAAATCAAGACTAACGCGCCAATCAACCATGAAACATGAACGCAGATGTTGACGGTCTCTACAAATGGCACAGATGTTGAGCTCAGAATAGTTTTACTCCCCGGGTTGAGAAAGTAGGACAGGGAAATGAACGGCAGATGATTCCAGCTCAGGGGTTCGCCCATCTGAATCACATTACTGGACACTTTTGTCCTTAATGTTCCTAATGCAAGAAAAGCTATGGTACCAAGATCAAGAAAAACGTTCTGCATTTCGATTCACGCAGTGTACTCGGCAAATCACTAAACACATACATGCGCACACAAAAACCGTCCTCCACTTACAGAGGTTCATCCTAAAATTCAGTGTTCATCTTACAGGATATGGCGTTAATGGTCAGGCCCCCGGTCAGGACTGTTACCCCCGACTAAGACAGTTAGTACGGAAGGATCACATCTGATTACATTCAGATCAACACAAAAGGCCTTTTCCCCAAGACCGTAACCCAGTTAAGTGCAATGCCAGCACGCATGTAGTCTCCTCTGAACTCCAAACCTAATGGTCATTCTATGCAAGAAGTCTTCAACAACAGCTTAAAAACCAACAGATAAAAAACAAAAGGTAGCTACAAACAATAAGTAAGTTAAGTAAGTTTTTCTCTCAATGGTAAATCAGCCACAATGTTATTTGTATTTGAATCAACTCAGAAAACACTAGAATGCCTGTATCCTTGAAGATTCACCATGTGTGCGAAAAATAACAATATATATTTTTTTTTAAAGCACTGGTTATTGCCTTGTTTCTTAGAGGAATTCTTAGTCTATCCATTTAACATTGATAATTGAAGTAACAAACACCTATATCAAGAGGATTCAAGAAGTATGGGACAGAGCCAGGAGAACAGCACTGGGCCATTGCTGTTGACAGAGCTGATCACTGAATGATCCCTGACATATGGTTTGTCATATGTGCCAATGCCACTGGGTGCTAGTATAGCAACAGACTATTACTCTGGCCAATAAAAGCAGCTCTTCTGGCAAAACTGGGATCTAAAAGGTTAAGAACCTGGTAGTTCTGAGGAGATCTTTATAAAGGAACTTTCACTTTCCTTTTCCTTTGTTTTTACATGAGGACGAAGAAGGTTTCTAGAATTTCTTATACAAACATAGAAAATGCTTACAGAGGAATGCAAAGCTTTATAATTAACAACATATTTGCTACTGGGACCCCTTCACTGCCCTCATTCAGGATGCCCCCATTTGCTTTTGACACCCATAACTGCAGCAGGGTTCGTTTATCATGACATTCCTGTCCCAAAAAGTTCATGGGATAACACAGATACAATCTACAAAGCATACTTCCCCAAGATTTTAAGCATTCTTCCGAAAAAAAGTTTTTCTCTTTGATAATTTAAGGCTTTGGGTTCGAGCGTGTCGCGTGTTCCTGAATCCGATGACATATACATATAAAGCAACCCAGGGGTTTAGAGATTACACATTCGAGCACACAAACGCATGCATTTCTGTTGTCTTAAAATTTGGATAATTTCACTTTATTTCAAAAACACGTAGTAATTATTTAAGTAGCTTAAGAAACAAAAAACAAACTCCTCGTATTCACAATTAGTTTAAATTGAGTTTTGTACTGCCAATTCTTTTTATATTGCTATATGGGGTTATTTGACATTAACACATACATTTACGTTGGTCATATTTAGTTTTAAGACTCTACATTTATACACACTGTGTAACGTGACAAAGGAACGGATATATACTAAAGTCCAACTAAACAGCTTCCCTTTTTCTTTAAAACACTGGGTAAGGTTACCTTTGTGGCTGTGTTACAAGCGTAATGCGATATCAAAGAGAGTTCTTTTCAAGAACCGCTGTTGACCAAACATCCATGACCCACAGGATGGCAGGACCCACCCCCTGGTTTTCACAAAGGGCTTTTACTTTAAACAGTCCCTTCAACCGGGGGCATTCCCAAAGTTAATAAAAGCTGATTGAAGCAGGCTGTTGGTTTTTTATGCAAGTCGAAACTGAGGGACTAGAGATCCCGGCTTTTAAAAGTGTCCATTCTTTAAGTCGTCTAAAGTACAACATTGTGCAGTGTAAAGCTACTGGATGCCAAACAGAAATCCGTTGCAGTTCCAAAGATCACACGACTTCTGAGGCACCGTGCTGATTTTCAAAAAGTTCTTTGGATTCAGTTTAGCTCATTAAGAACACTCGAAAACATCACAACCAACATCCAAGCCATTGAAGGGCAATCCTAATTTGAAACTTTAAAGCCGTTGTGACTGGCTAAGCTCCATAGCACGCTACGCACATATCGACTTAACCAGATCCTTTATCCGCACATTATCATACACCTTTCGTACCCGTTTATACCTATAACCTTGGGGTCAACAACTCTGAGTATGAGTCCATAATAAATTCCATTTCCACAACTGCATACGAATACGAACAGGGACATATATTTATATATTTATTATATAGACACTGGAGATGCATATTCTAAACATGTTCATGTTCACCCACTGTAGAATAAGGAGGATGAAAAGAGCACAAAAGACTACAGCAAGTGAAATTACTAGAATAACCATCCGTTTAGGGGATCAAAACATCAAAAGTAATAGAAACACTTGAAACCAATAATTACTGGATTAAAAATAAACTGCAGTCTGAAATATTTAACATGCTCCTCAACTTGCTTGAATTGGCTCCCAGTTAAGAAATGATGTCATCAATGTTCTGGTCCGTTCCCAGTCCATGATGCATTGCAATTTCAGCACATTCAGACTGTAAACGTAAATCCTCTCTGCACAAAAGCCTTCTGTATTGATGACATTCTAATCATTGCTTTGACTACTGCTTTTGCACTAAGAGCGCAGATAATTTATCTCCACTTTATGGGCGTCTACGGTCAAAAATGTATGCAGTTGCTACTGCAGAGCAACATTTTATGAGATATCTTAGAATATTCATGAACGTGTACACCCTTTAACATGTATTTTTATAATTTTTTATTAGTTTTAACAAATATCATACTTCATGCTTTTCTTAAAGGCGCAGTCAATGATACCACTGGCAGGAATTTATGAATGGATTTGACTGAAAGTAAGTTAACATAGGAAGTACATTTTTATATATGTAGCTATCCAGGAGATCCTCTGATTGGGACAAATAATCTCATCCTCATCGTCCACAGTAATAAAAGGTAAAAACATGTTCCCTTGAAGATACCCTTCCGAGCCTGGATGAAATGTGGCATTGCGGAATGGAAAATTGACCCAAAATCAAATTAACCACTGTTGAAGCCAACCACACAGTCCAACATGGTTTCTAGGGGTTCTACACGCATGCCTAAGTTCCTTAAAACAAGCAGAGCTGACCTCCCTTCACATTCTTCTGATTGTGCCATTACAGAAAATCACTTTTCCCTTCAGATTCAAACCCAGCGGAAGTCACTGTGTCTTTACATCACTTACTGATACATATTAAACATCCCTTAACATATCTACAGACTTAATGTTTTTACACATTTTGCTATATTGTCCGAGTTGGCTGAGGGCGTCAGCTAAATGACTTAAGGCACTGGGTTAACTTTTTATCTTCACAGCTTTTCAATAGTTGTGGCACCATTAGACAACCTGAAGACAAATGCTTTATAATTAACGATCAAGCGAGACAGAACCTGAAACCATTAATCGCTTCAACACTTCCTTCGGAGAAAGGACATATGTGCGCTTCTTCCTGCTTAAGTTTTCCTGCGCTCAAAACAAAGTTTCAGAGCAGCTTGCCCGCACTAATGTCCAGCTGTTGCGAGGAGGAAAATGAATAGGCCAAGCCGTTGGGTTCCTGGAGACACTTCAAAGCAGTCCTGCTCGACCGATTTTGCAAAAGGCCCCCAAGGTATGAAGTTTCACTACCAACCGGCAGGAAACCCAAGCCTATTGCTTCTAATATTCTTCAGAGAAAGTTACACGAAGGAATGATAAGTTGGGAAAACTCTCTCTCACACACACGTACGCATGCATGCAGACACACCACTACAATGGCACAGTAGTCGGAATGTCAAGGAAGTGAATTACGTCGACCCTTTGGCAGATACGTTTGTACTAAAAAAAGAAGACGTATAAATAAGTCAATTTTGGAGGGGCTGTTAAAATGCCCGGAATGCACATAAAGAAAAATACTGAAGATGCTTTTTGAGTGAATTTGAATAACTTTCCGTTGAAATATCTGAAGGCTTTCTGGCTGTAGTGGTCTGTAAGATATGGCTATAGCTGGCCTAAATAACTGCGAAGAAATTTGGGCAGTAAAAACACTTCACAAACAAGGGTACATGGCTCATATCTCTGCTCTAACCAAATGCAATATCAGTTCACTGTATGCAAAAAGGTCAAAAAAGGAATGTCCAATATTCTGCTGTTATGTAAGGGAGCTCATTTTTTATGTGTTTACATAACTAAGGATCTAAGGAAATGTATGTTAAAGCATTTATATAACTATACTGAGATCAAAATTATGTACTGAAATTTCGTGCACGTAGGATTAAGGTCTGATGGTAATCAATGTAATTGAGCAGACCAGTTATTAGTTAGACTAAGGCATGCTATAGCATGAATGAAACAAACAACTTCTTTAAAAAAGGGTTTTAAAGTATTTCAAGTTTAATTTAAAGTAGTTTTCAGTTAGGGTTATGTTTTTTTTTTTGTGTTTCTGTGCTTGTCCTAGTCTATCCACAGAAAACTAGTATTATAGCATTTTGATTAGTATTATAATCTAAGGACAGCCTTATCAATGCATGTAAAATCCAATAGAATATAAGGTGTATGGTATAAAACGCAGTTTGAGTTTTTCAGCTTTGCTGGAAAAAAACAAGCTCAAAATGACAACCAATCTACTCCTATCTGTCACAACTTCTGATCTAAACTGCAATTCTTTAAAACTTCCTCCTTGTTCCATCTCAAATATCTAAACCATTAATATACAAGTCTATCAGGCATTTTTGCTGAAAAAAAACATTCTGGCCCCCAGCCTAAACCAATTGTGGGGTGGGGGTGTTACAGCTTGGACTGTAGGCCAACGTGAGCCTCCAGATGGCGCTAAGATACAGTTTGGATATTGCAGAGCGAGTGAAATACAGAAGGCAGGAGTCCCGGGGAGGGGGGTATTGGAGGAGGTTATGATTCCTGAGGACAAAGGGGAGAAAAGAAATACAGAGCAAGGAGTCGAGGAGCAACACAAGAAGATGAGCGGAGTGCGTGCTCCGATGGGGTGGGCACTCACCGCTCTCACTCTTCTCAATCACGTCCACCAGCTCCCCAGCTTGCAGGCTAATTTCAGAGTTCTCCTGCTTCTCGTAGTTGGCAACCACCACGTACTGCTCCAGCACCATAGGGTCCGAGTTGTCAATCCCTGGGGAGGGGAAAAAGCAAGCCGTCAGCCAGCTTCCAGCCATGGCTCCCCGCGGGCGACTGCCGGGCACCCGATACGCCATAGGCCAATTCCTCCGTGGTCCCCAGCCAATCAGAACACAACCGCGGCTCAGTGCATATTCCCAAAAGTATGGCCATATAGAAGAATCTCCCTCCAGCCCACAGTGAAGGGCAGAGTACCATTTGAAGGAAATGTTTTGAAAAGATTTTAATTTGGTTCAGGGATTTCGTCTTAGTTGTCGGGCTTCCATAGTCCGGCAGGCGGCAGAGAGAGAGAAGGAGCTGCAGACGGTTCAGTAAGTGATTCTGGAGTGGAAGAACAGAAAAGTTTCCCCTGGAAAATAAACAGTCTGCAGGAAAAAAAAAACTCCTTCTCCTTTCTGAGGCTGGAGTTGGAAGGCAAGTGGGGGACTGTATACGCCAATCACTGGAGTCTACACCAGTCCTTAAATAGAAACATATGAGTGGGATGGAGTACTGGAGAGAGGTTGGGCCTATGTTTATATGAAACACAAGAAGTTTAGTCAATAGAGGGCTTTTTTTCCTCTTAGTGTCTTAACCTTTTGAGAGCCATTCAAAGCTCAATTTAATTAGTTAATTATAGGTGTATAAATGAGCTTAAAGTTAAATGCTTTCAAAGCATGCATCAGCAATAATCAAAACGGACAAAAAAGCAGTAAGAGAAGAAAATCACAACATTTCTCAGTAATAGTTTGGTAAAAGGTTTATTATCCTACTGCAAAATAATAGTGGTAGTCAAAAACGACAGGCCTATTTTATAGAAATTACAAGCTGGCCTAACCTCAAATATTTAACTGGCAGTATTTTATTCAACTATGTTTTTTAAAGTTTTGGGTTGGTAGCTAACAATTGGAAAAGCCAATGGGTAAAACGGTAAATTATGAATGATAATATTATTGTTTTAGTGATCTAAATTTTATGATAAAAAGAATTTAGCTCATCTTTCTTTTATGGGCAGGCCATCTTATTTGACATTTTACTTAAGTTAATATCTCACAGTTTAAACAAGTGTTTAGCACACTAGTAATTATGTTAAATTGAGAGCATATTTTACCAGCCCACTTCCTGACTTTCAAGCAAAATAAATCACATGAATCAGTGCTACAACCTATCTGCAAAAGGAGTAATAACATGTTGAAATTTCTATTTACTTAAACTGAATTTATTCGTTTTTGATTTATTCAAGGTGAACTAAATATAAACAATACTGTCTTAGTCAGCAATGGTGCTGATGGAGGGTTGGATTTGTGTAATAAAAGGAACAGGAGAAAAGGACGTTTATATCTTTTTATCTTTTCTGATACATGCTTATGGACAGTGCACTGAAACCTTGAAAGACTGACACACTAGCTCCCCCAGAAGAGCTAAAGGAATTAAAATCTGGACTGAATTCTGCAAGTTCTGAGGCTGAAGCATAAATAAGGAAGTATGGGAAGGCAAAAAGATCCAAACACAAGGCAAAAATGCAATGTTGCATGTAGCATCTTTCCAGCCAGTAAAAACAAAAACCTGTGCAATATTATAATAGAACAAAGGAAAAGTTTTGTCCATTGTGTGCCTGCCTCTGAGATGGCGATTCAGTTCTTGTTTTTGTTTTTTAATTCTGCAATTTTTTTTCTATATCAAGACAGTGGGGTTTTTTTTGGTCATCACTACAGGCACAACGCAAATGGGCATACTGGCTCCTCCGCCCAACCAACATTCAACACACAGCAGACTTTGCAGCTCCCTGCCTCCCAGTTTTCAATCAATCTGTTATCGGCAATTATGGACTATAGATTTAGCTACCGGGAACCACAGCAACCGGGGGCAACCCAACAGTCTCCCAATCGTTAGCATTGCAGGCTCCACAGCGCCATGCAGGGCGCTCAGCACTGACTGGATGACAGGCATGCGTGTCTGACATCACTGTTAGCCTACAGGTGCTCGGAAGTCAACAGAGGTTGCCGTTTGCCTGTACCTGAGAACAACCCAAAACGGCTTGCTGTAGGCGGAGATTGGCTAATTATCCTGTTCAAAATGTGTGAATAACATTGTCAACTAAAACAAATAATTTATCTTCTCCCTCCCCATAGGTGGTGGCATTAATCAAAGCAACGAGCTGAGAGGCATTAGCACAGTTGCTGACTGATTCTAAATTCGAGAGAAAATGCAAAAGTAAACATTATTTAAATAAGTGTAACTTAGGAATCTGCCTTTTACCAGGCTTAGTCAGTGAAAGGTACAGTGGAAGGGCAGTGTTTTATCCCTTAGCTTTACTCTGATGCCTGCCATCCTATGACAGGGCCGAACTTCATGGAAGGTGCAGGCAGTTGCACCATATACAGAAAATATATGCACTGAAATGAAAAACTGCAAATGCATAAAAATATATATTTCTCAAGAAACATCTAGTCGCCATGTTATAAAAAGCCCATGCAATAAAAGGCAAAAACATCCAATCCAAGCCTTAACAGAAATGCACAGTGTCAGGCGTAGCCACCAACAAAACCGCATGACCCCTTGAAGGCAAACTAAAGAAAAGAAACATATGCAAAAATGTGGACATGCTGCTTGTGGCAGCAGAAGGGCACACTGGCATGGCGGTACCTGGCGCCTCCTTCTTCGGACTCTCCGACAGACCGTACATCCACACTGCACATAGGAGAGAGAACCCACAGTTATCTGCTTCGCAGACCACTATTTATTGGACAGTGTTTGGTTTTGTCGTTTAAATTATCTTCATGCAAAGCAAGATCTGACCTCAAAGTGATGCATACATCCACAGGCACCACCACTGGTATACCCATGACTCCCAAAGTGTGCCACACTAATCCACTAGTCCCCTTTGTAACTGTTTAGGTTTTTAATAATAATATATACATAGATGTAAAAACTACAATAGAAAATAAACCAATAACGTAGATATGTAATAAATATAAAAATAGCAGTAACATGTACATAGATATATAAATCTAGATATAGATACAATAGATTTATAGGCTGAGCTGTGAGTTGCAAAGGATAATTTCAGTATCCATGAATGTAGTACAGTGCCTCAGCATTCAGCAGAAAGGTTCTCCTCGAGCAGCACGACAGCAAAATGCCAAAAAAACAACCCCAGTCAGGGAAGTAAACGTCATGTGTCATAATGCAGCAAGGGGGGACCAAAACAGTCCACAACTGCACAGCATAAACACAGGCCAAGAAGTGTGGCAATCAGGGTTGACGTCAGCATAACAGGGATCACATTTCCTGCATTAACCGAGCCTCTCCTTTTGAAACACGCTTAAGTCATCCATACCTGGGCACAGACCCAAAACGTAAGAGCAGGCCGTAAGATAAGCCGGATGATGGCGTGCAGGGAAGGTTGCAAAGAGGTGTGTAACAAAACATAGCCATCCTGCTAGGCTTCTCCTTTGGAAAGCCTTTAGAAACGTAGTCATGCATACTCATTTCCTCTGCACCTCCAGCCCGAGCGAGCAATGTCAGCTTCACGCAAGGGCATGAAGCGATGAGGGCCCAAAATCCCTTTGGGAGGAAAGCAACACTGCAGTCACAGAGGGCGACTCCCATGTCATTTTAAAAGGTATGAAGTTCTGCACAGCTTCCAACATCTGATGGATATTAATCTCCGCCCAGCAAGCACCCCCCCCCCTTCACCTTCACCTTCACCCACACACTCAAAACGGATGGATAATTCTTTCCAGGTTTTTCCAATGACTGGAATATCTTGCAAAAGTTTGATGTTTCTCTTACACGTTTCATCAGCGGAGGGAGGAGACTTCCACGACTCTCCCACGCACAGGTCCAAGCAATGACCTGACAATTAATGGTGTGACAGTGAGAAGTCGTTTTCCAGGCCTCACTCGCTGGAGTTTTGTTGGCAACGGTCCTCTCAGGTTAGCTTCTTCCTCTTGCTTAATCGTTAGTCTACAGGTACTACTGTGTACAGTGACCCACAGCTTGTTCTGACAACTACGTTTTACCATTATGAGCTGCCACAAAGTGAACACATCGCTGTCAAAATTTTCATTTAATAAACAAATAAAAACTATTTCAGAAGAATTAAGAAGGGTTTCGGTCATTTACAAATCTGCATGTCTAAAAACTACATTTCTTTGTAAGGTAGCAGCTTAGTTTTGTAGAATGAAGGTGTATGTTTGTGTCCAACAAGAGTGACTACTAATTGGCTAACTTGTCCGTTTTGTTAAAATTTGTTGCAAAAGGCGTCTGCGAGTGCCGATTCATACCTTTTGGCTAACACAACACCACCGCTGCGAAATATTAAAAGTAGCAAAAGCCTGTAAAAGCAAAGCCTGTAAAATTTTCACAAATGAGGTTTACATTAATCAGATTTAACTGAGCAACATAACATGACTTTGATCATGAATATAACAAATTATAAATACATTTTTTCCATAAACCAATAGGTTCATTTTCATACTTTGACTTTTTTCTTAAGTGTCACTTAAAGCCAGCGGAACCGTAGAGGAGCACGGCCTGCAAGCCTGTCTAATCCTCAGGAAAGCAACACCAGGTTCTCCAACAGCGGCGGAATGGGGGGGGGCATAGAAATGCAGCTGTTCGGCTCTGCACAACGAGGGTCCATTGAGCCTCCACTGGGGGAGCTATAGGATGCTTGTATTTTTAATAATAGTTATCATTAGCTATTATTATGCCTCCGCTAAAACAGAAGGCAATGCGGATCCATTCTTAAACGTGACCGATACCATAACACCACAAATTGCTGCACTTACTGCTTTACATCCAGGCAACTTTGCACCGGAGTTTGCAGGCTCCGCGCAGGACTACACCCGACCACCTTTGTTCAAGTGGACAGAGAAATACATTTGCATTTTTTCCAACGATATGGCTCTCCATTATTTGGGCTGGAAAAAGGGTGCTATATAATGTACATATGATCAATGTCATTGACACCGTCAGACCAAGCCTGAATTCGCACGGTATCGGGCAGGGTGAAGCTACATGAAACTTTACTTTATACCACAATAAATTGTGATAGTATGCATAAATATTAACAACATACAGATGTAGAACTGCAGCGGATTACGTTTAAAAGCATATCAAACGTACAGTTCGGCTAAATTATGAAAGGTAAATTCTTAACACAGGTGGGATTTGTTAATAGTGCATGAGTACTGGCTCAAGCTCCACTGCACATGTTTAACGGGTAGTGTTGGCCCATATCCATGGGTGAACTGCAACCTCTAATGATATACTTGAAAGCAAATAGGTCAAGTATTTCTTTATTTTTTTACCGTTACCCAAAAAAACGTGTTAACAAAACTAAGATGATCTAGCATTATGTTTGGTAATTTTTTTAATCAGTTTAATCTGTGTTGCCTGCTTCATAAGCCATGCTGATTTTAAAATGTGAATATCGCAAGAAGAGGATGCCAAAATTATGTCAGATTGCTCCAATAGTAAAGTCTACTGCCTTCACACGACTCTCTCCGCCCACCTGACTGACTCCGCCTCCTTCTGCCCAAACCCAAACGCATTACTCCCTCAAGCCCTCTCCAACATTGCAGGCACTGCCTCTGCAAACACATTCGCCCCTCCAAAAACTGCTTCCATTTGCCACGTAAACGGAGCGGCCTGATATCCTCGGCCTCCGCCGATGTGTTTACATCTGGCTCTCACATGGGCGCTTGCTCGGAGCGCTGCGTTTACAGCTCGGGGAAAACACAAGTTCCTGTCCACACAGAAACATTACAAACTTCAGCCACAGTGCCAGGAGATCTGCAGATTTAGATTTCTTTTTTAATTTAAAATGCAACTGGTTTAATTATCATTTCAGTTTGTTTACAAAATCGGTCTCCAATGCTCAGCAAGCATTCTCGACCAGACTTCCGACAAAAGAAACCAGGAGAGTCTGGCTATAATCAACAATGCTGTTAACAGGCATTGTACTATAATATTGAGATAGATAAAAAGAAACTCTTCCAAAAGTGAGAAAACCGCTAAAATATGGCACACATAATACAGATTTTGATTAAAATCTTAAAAAATCTTTTTAAAATATTTAAAAAAATAAAAAACCATTAAAATATAAACAGGCTTATCTGGATGAAACCTTTCAATTACAGAAAACCCACAGATGATTACACAGATCAGAAGGGATGTACACAAAGCTAATCTGGGAATTAAGAGGAGTCATTAATCAACAACCAGATTTTTTTTTTTTTTAAACCAAAACAATACAACAGTGTTAAACCTTCCCATTTATTATAAAATCTATTGTCCTGTTAACAGTAAAATCTATTGTCCTGTTTACAAAATCAAGGCAATGATTACAATGGCCACTTACAAATATATGTAACTGCCTCTGCAGAGATGTTTACCATACATCAGCAAAAACTGATTGTAGCATTTTAGAAACTCTTTGGCAGACTTGAACAAACTGGAATTATGTAGATCAAGGGAAATACTCTTACTATCTAAGGTAAAATTGTACCCATGTCTCAGACACATAGCTCATCTGATTAATTTAGCATGTCATAAATTCTGAACGGTTTAACCCCATTCCAACCTCAGATGAATGTCTGAACATGGGGGGAAAAAAACAGAAGCTGTCCGGACCACCTGATTGGCTCAGTAGGTGAAGGCCCCCTAAACTGAGCTGGATTTTGCAGGTTCGAATCCGGGTCATGCCATTTGCTGATTGTGACTGACAGCACAGCTGCAAACGGACAATTGGCAGAGCCTAACCAGCGTCTCCTGTCAGCTTCCCAAGCGCCTGCTGGGCTGGCAGCGACGCAGAGAGGGACGTGCCTATCCTTCAATTGGTGCTGAATCCGTTTGAAAGAGACAGGAGGCTCGAAGGTGAATAGACTGGAGGACGCTATTCGTACTTCATCACCCGCCCCCCTTATAGTGACAGAATTTGAAGGAACGACCCAAGATGCATCACATAATCATGCAATCAACTTTTCATTCAACTTAATTTGAACTGAACATGCTGAAGAATTGATGAAAACAAGTGTTTGTCAATGATAAAGCACACCGCGTTATATAACATCAGACATAACACATAAATTGGTGTGTATAATGGATGTTGAACTGTTTTGTAGTGCCGCACTAAAAGACAGATGGACTTAAGTCACGTAAATACAATGGGGATCAATTCTGTCCATTTCAAGCCAGCCAAGCTCCCTCCAATTAGAATCAATGTCAAACTGATGAAATTGCACCACCTGTTAAAGCACTACAGACACAAAAAGAAAAAGAAAATCCCCTCGCCCCTCCCCTCCTCTCCTGAAAAAAACAACAGTAAAAGCTGTTAGGTACGCCTCAGTAACTGGAGGAATAGAAATTCTAATTACTCTATCCACATAACCACATTTTAACATTTTTCCGGCTTGAACAGTTTTCAGACACAAAAAATTAATGACTGGCATTTTACATGAAGTCATTTGGGAAAATGATTGATATAAAGAACCTTAAGGTTTAATATTATATGCAAAATCCTATAAAATAAATAAAAACAAACATTCTGTATAGTTAGGCTAATTGTTTTGTTTTTTTTGCTAAATTGCCAAACAACATACAATTTATTAATTAAATCTGTTGGCCTCATGTGAGTACCCAAGTTTTGTCAAAACCACATATTTACCAAGCAGATTACTACACTGAAAGGCATTCAGCAATAATAACAATAATAATACAGCAATTAGCCGTATTTACCACACAATATCCTTACAGATCATTTTCATGCATTCACCTAAGTAACTGAATAAAGTTTAATTTGAATTATTAATAAAGTTGCCACGTAATTTGCACACATAAGCTCGCTCACGATAGACAAGGCAGTTCAAAGGTCACGAAAATGCTAATCAAACCGCAATAGCATGCATTAATCGCATTCGTGTTTTACGCATGCAAAAGTGCCCAAAAAATAAGCCAGGCAAAACATGAACTGACAATAGGGACTTTTTGCTCCCGGGGCAGCCCGAGGCGTTAGCGTGCTCAGAGATGAGCAATGCAACAGGTTGTTGGGATTGTCACTGGCGGGGAGACAGAATTCCCATTCTCTTACCTGACTTGCGCTTGGAAGTGCCATAGTCCCTGTAAAAGAAGCAACAGCAGAAGGACATGGTTAGTGCTGGGCTGAGGGGACGGGTGTGGCGCAGACCCACGCAGAGGGGCTTCCGTCACATTCAGCCCTGGTAAACCATAAACATATGCATATGAGAGAGAGAGAGAGAGAGAGAGAGAGAGCGCAAGAGAAGGGTGGGGAGGAGGAGGAGGAGGAGGAGGAGGAGGAGGAGGGTGGAGAGAATAAGTCTCTGTAGTGTGAAAGTGTGTGTCAGAGAAGAAGAAAAAACAGGGAGACAGAGAGAGAGAGAGGCAGACACAGAGAGAGAGAGGGGCAGACAGAGAGAGAGAGAGAGAGAGAGAGAGCTAGCCTGCTAGCGCTGCTACAGAGAAACAGTGATGATACAGCACTACATCAGAGTCCCCTAGCACACTCAAATATGTTAGTGTAATGTAATTGGATTACACTGTTCCTAGACAGAGAATATGGGGAAAGACCAGAGCAGCAACTAGTTTGCACTAGTTAGGCACGCAGTTGCCTAAGGTAGCCTGCCTGACTTAACTGCAGTCAGCCGTCAGAAAGTTCCAGAATATAAATTAGAGGAAAGAGAGAGGAAGAGAGAAAGAGAGAGAGAGAGAGAGAGAGAGAGGAAGAGAGAAAGAGAGAGAGAGAGAGAGAGAGAGAGAGAGAGAGAGAGAGAGAGAGAGAGAGAGAGAGAGAGAGAGAG